>PVIH01002378.1:0-191991 GCA_004025045.1 Sigmodon hispidus | reverse complement strand
ACCTCCATATATTCTCCTTATCTTCATTTTCCTTGCCTTATTAAGTATAACGATAATAGTTATATTATGTAATGACACACAAAGCAAAAGAAATCTGGCCATCGTAAGTTTAAATAAACAGAAGGTCAATCACAAAAAGCAAGAATTTCCTCAGAAACTTTCTTTTTTTTTTTAAACTTTATTTATTTATTTATTTATTTATTTATTTATTTATTTGCCTTGGTGTTTGCCTGGAACTACAGACAGTTGTTAACTGCCATGTGGGTGCTGGGAATCGAACCCGGGTCCTCTGGAAGAGCAGACGGTGCTCTTAACCGCTGAGCCAACTCTCCAGCCCCCCTCAGAAACTTTCTTAAAATAAAATTTTATTTATCATAATTGTTAATCCCTAGACATTTTTTCACAAATACTACAATATACACTTTAGTTTTTTTTAAAAAATCATCTTAACTACAAAGATTAAAGGTAAGTCAATTTTTAATTGAAATAAAAATTAAAATGTGTACCTTTCTTTTTCTTTAGTTGGTTTGAGTTTTTGGATTTCTGTTTTTATTTGTGTGTAGGTTTTGTTGGTTAAGTAGTTGGGTGGGTGGCTGTTTTGTTTTGCTTTTTTAAGATTTGGTCTCAATATATAGTATACTGGATAGCCTGTAACCTACCATATAGACCAAGGCGGCCCTGAACTTACAGCATTTCTCCTGCCTCTGCCTTTCTTGAGCGCTAACATTACAGAAATGTGTTCCATGCCCCCACTTGTATATCTTTTTTAGAGACTATTTCTTATATTATTTCAATTATACAGCACCAACACAAGCAAAACGATAAGCCTAATAAATATTTTACAAAATAGTAGCAAGCTAATGTCAAGATATATTAACTCATCTGATTTTTTTATCAGTCTATTTACTTGGGAGCTCAAGCCAAATGTCACATTTATTCAAAAGTGAACTGTTGTTTGAAGCAGAGTTCTGTGCCTCCCCTGCTTCCATTCAGACAGAGCCCATCACTACTTCCCCACAATACCACAGCTCTCATCCATCCTTCACATTGCCATTATATTTAGAGGAAGATCAGACTCTGTGCTATGCCATCTAAGTCTTTCTATCTAATCTAGTCCTTACCTTCTGTTTCCTTCTCAATTTATATGTTTTTATCCTCAAGACAGACATAAGGAAATATCTAATAGTCTGAAACATGTAATGCTAACCCCCTCCCGTGTGTGTGTGTGTGTGTGTGTGTGTGTGTGTGTGCCTGTCTGTCTGTCTGTCTCCCTCTCCTTCCCTCCCTCTCTCTCTCTCTCCACACACACACAGAAGTCCTTGAACAAGACTATCCTATACAGTTACATTCCTCAATACTTGCTTTACTTCCTTCTCTGACACTTCCTTCTTCCTCAGGAGAAGTGTAAGTGAATCTCATCTTTCCCAGCTAACTAACAGGTAGTAAAAGGAAGTGGAATATGCAGAGTTAGAAAGTGAAATGGCTTGGAAAGACTTTGGACATCTGTGCTTTCCTCTCTGTGTAAAGAGAAGAGTACTGCATATTTCCCCATTTCTCTCCTTCTTCACACTCCACACCAACTCCCCAGACAAATATATACAAACCATCCTTATTATGGTCACACAAAAATGATTGATTCTGGTTCATATCAGAATTAACTATTAAAATATTTTAATACAGTTCTAAAAATGTCCCTTCATTTCTAATATCAATGTCTTAAAGTTCTTTGAGAAAGCTGCTGAATTCCCTTAGTTGCTCTGCACTGAATACCTGTATCCATCAGACATTATGCTGAGCTCAAGAAAACTAGCGCAGTACCTGTACAACTATTGCCTTCCTTAGCTATAAAACGCTGTCAATAATTGACAGTTTACCTCCAGGTAATCTGTTCAAGGGCATAGCTGTACTAAAAAGTCGGGATCATTTTATTATTTGCCATCTGGAATACATAGTTGATTACAATTTTTCACATATACTAAAAGCTATGAAGAGATTAAGAGTAGGAAAAAAGTAGATGCTCAAAGGAAAATGTTCACAAACACCAAAAGCATAGACTAGAAAAATTGGGAAGACTATAAATGCCACCAAGTTCACAGTTTTACCTTAGCATAGACCTCTTATTATTATACTAGGACACATAAATAAACACTGTACTATTGATACCATCACTAAGATACCCAAAATCATAACCATTTTATCTTGTGATTAGTTTATCTTCAGGATTTTTTTAATTTTTGAGACTGTATCTGTGTCTCTGTGTGGTACAGGATATCCTGGAGCTCCCTATGTAAACCAGGCTGGCTTTGAACTCACAGAGATCATCTGAATGGGATTAAAGATGTGCACCACCATGCCACAAGAAGATTTTTGTTAAATCATAAAATCACCCTACTCCTTGTGAAAAAAAATAGCTGAAATTCATTTTAACATCAACCCAATTCATATTAAGCTTTCTACTAAGTATATGCAACAAGCTCTTACTCAAAATATTATTATTATTATCATTATTATTCAAATCTAGTAAGCATACATCTTAAGATCTTCAGGAATCCCCTAAAAATCAATTAAATCTATCAAAAATAATTTATAGAAAAACCTAATCATTACTAGGAATATAGAACCGTAATGGAATGCTTTATTTAATTAATATGCATAAGGTTCCAAGCCAAAGGAGAAGTCAATGGACACATTAACATGGAAGGGGGAAATTTTTGTAGGGTCTCTCCCCTACACAAAGAACTACAGGCAACTAATGATAATTGGCCTGTCCCAGAGATGAGCCCCCTTATTGATTACCCAGTGCAAAGTGGTCACCCTGAAACCATACATATTCAAACAACAAAAATAATCTAAGCAGGTTGTATTTCTGTCTGTTTGTACATACCCTTAGATATATACATAAGCATGAACAAATAATGAAATAAAAAGTCTATCAATTTGAAGGGGAACATGGGAGGGGCTCAAGGGAGGGTAACTGGAAGGTGCTGGAAGAGGGAACGAGAAGGCAAAAAGTGATGTAACTGTTCTAGTTAAAAACATCTTTAAAGGCAGACTACTCATGGTGCCTTGTAGAGCAGCCAAGACAGTGAAGGCAACAGGTCAAGAATGAGGACAGTGTCAAATGACAACTTTAACGATGTGGGAGAAGATGAAGGACTTGGAAAATGCCCAGGAGAATGTTGAGATCCTCCCGTCTGGTGAGCTACCTCAGACCACTCAAGCACTGCAGATGAGGATGTGTGTCACCCCTCTACACCCCACCTCACACCCCCACACCCCCATGAGCAGGAGACAGACCCTTTGTTCATCACCATGAAGAAACTCAAGGCCTAAAAGACTCACCATTACATGACCAATGGAAGCTACAGAGATTGGGATGTGGATGAGCTCATCATCACCACCTGAGCGGAGCTATCAGGCTGTGCCTGGGTGCCTTTTTTAAAACCACTTTTATACATGTAAATAATAAACTTCGGGGCTGGAGAGATGGCTCAGCGGTTAAGAGCACCGTCTGCTCTTCCAGAGGACCCGGGTTCGATTCCCAGCACCCACATGGCAGCTAACAACTGTCTGTAGTTCCAGTTCCAGGCAAACACCAAGGCAAATAAATAAAATAAATAAATAAAGTTTTAAAAAAAAAAAAAAAAAAAAATAATAATAAACTTCACCCTTCACACCACACACCCCCTCCCAAAAAAAAAAAGAAAAAAGAGAATGAAGAAGACATCTATATCTTTCTAAAGAGACGGCAGAGAAGCGGAGTCTAACAGCATGGGTGTTAAGTATGAAGGTGTGTTACATCTGTTTATACTGTGGAATATTTGTTTAATGGTGCAATAATGAGTTGCACTCTTTCATGTTGCACTTGTTTAGCTCTGTGAAGCTGTGTTACTGTGACTGTCTAACACACATGATGATAATAAAGAGCTGAACGGCCAAGAGGGAGGCAGGAGAAAGAACAGGCAGGGCTGGCCGGCTGAGAGAATAAGGAGAAAGAGAAATCTGGGAGGAGAGGAAGAGCAAGGAGGAGCAAAGGGGAGGACATCAGGAGCTAACCACCCAGCCACACAGCCAACCAGAGGAAAAGTGAAGGGAACATATTCAGAAACAGAAAAAGGAGGTAAAAGGCCAGAGGTAAAAGGTAGAGAGGATAAGTTAAGAAAAGCTAGCAAGAAATAAGCCAAGCTAAGGTCAGGCATTCATAATTAAGAATAAGCCTCTGTGTGAGATTAATTTGGGAGCTGGGTGGTGGATCCCCCAAAAGAGCAAAGAGCCAACAACGAACAACAGACATGCCAAGAGATCTCATCAGAATAGGAAGTCTGGAGTCGGTGATACAGCTAAGGAAGTGCTTCCCATCATGCCTAATGGCCTGACCTAGATTCCCCCAGATTCAAATAATAAACAGGAGAGAACTCTTAAAAAGCTGTTCTGTAGGGCTGGAGAGATGGCTCAGAGGTTAGGAGCAGTGGCTGCTGATCCAGGGGTCCTGAGTTCAGTTCCCAGCAACCACATGGTAGCTCGCAGGCACCTGTAGTGAGGTCTGGTGCCCTCTTCTGGCCTGCAGGCATACATGCAGACAGAACACTACATAATAAATTAATTAAATATTTAAAAAAGTTATTCTGTAACCTCCACAAGCCTCCACACATACACACACAAGAAATATATATTTTAAAAAATAGGAAAGTCAAATATAATTGTGAATTATCCTCTGTGTGGAAATTTCATCATTATCCCCTTATCTCTACTAACTACTAATACTAAATGTGAGAAAAAATTTAAAATCCATGAAACAGCACTGTGTTCCTATTTGACTCAACATCAGCACAAAGATAAAGGCAAAATTACAAAAAAAAAAAAAAGAAGCAGAATATTGAACCCTGGTTTTTGTTTGTTTGTTTGTTTTTTATATTTTATATTAAGAATTAAAATGGTGCCAGGCAGTGGTGGCACACACCTTTAATTCTAGCACTCAGAAGACAGAGGCAGACAGATCTCTGAGTTGAAGGCAAGAGTGGTCTACAAGGTTGAGTTTCAGGACAACCAGAACTGTTACACAGAGAAACCCTTTCTCAAAAATCAAAACAAACCAAAAGAATTAGAATGGTACAATTCAATAGGACATTTGTCACCAAGCCTGGTAACCTGAGTTTGACCCACATGGTAGAAAAAGAAAAACAATTCCATGAGTTCCCCTTTGACCGCCACACATACATAAGAGTGCACACACACTAAATAAATAAATGCAGAAATTAAAATGGTCAGACATAGTGGCCCATGCTTGCAATCACAGTTCTCAAAAAGCAAAGGCAAAAGGAATACTGTAAGTGTGGGCTGTATAGCAAGACTCTCACTCAGAAAATAAAGTATTTAATCAATTACTTTAATTACTCAATGAAAATAAAAGGAACTATAAAGATTCCCAGCACATAGCAGCCACTTGGTAAACCCAACATGGCACCAGGTGAGGTAGGAATTCCTGGAATGCAGTGGCCTTGTGGTAAAGCCAACACGTATGGAGGACACGCCCCTAGGCATGGCCTCGTAAATCCGTGTCCATCCATCCTCTTAAAAGGAGCCACCACATGGAAATCTGTCTCTCTTTCTCTTCTGCTTCTCTGGCAACTCTCTGGAATAAATTCTAGGGTGGCCCTGATAGTATGTGTGTCTGATCTCATGCGCCAAACTAACAGGAACCCATTTAAATGAAAATGCCCGTCAAGTGATAGACACTGCAGTAGATGACTGAAAAAATATCTTAATGAATCTGTATTGTGTGTGTGTATTATATTAAGTAAAGCCAAAATTATAAAGTCAGACACAATGGTGACACACTCTAATCACACCTCTTAGAAACAGACTTTGATCCTGTCTCAGGAAAAAAAAAATAATGTGCATAGATAACAGAATACTAAGCAAGATATAAAATCACATGTATGCTGTAACTGCACCTACATATAGCATATGCATAGAGATAACTGTAAGGTAATATAAATAATAAATAATAAAAGTGAACAAATGAGCAGATGAAGGCAGTGATGAGATTACACAGAATTATTTCATTTTTAACATCTATTGCTACTATATTCCTGGTTATAATAAAAACCAAGAAAAAATGAACAGTCTTCCAATTTTTCATTTCTCCATAATAATCAGAATTCTGGATAAAAGTATCGAAAAGATACTTTAGATCTAAAAGTATCTAAAAGTATCTTCAGAATGGTCAAAAGAGAAGTCTTAAAAATCTTATACTGCGGGGGCTGGAGAGATGGCTCAGAGGTTAAAAGCACTGACTGTTCTTCCAGAGAATCTGAGTTCAATTCCCAGCAAAACCACATGGTGGCTCACAACCATCTATGATGAGGTCTGGTGCCCTCTTCTGTAAAACTGTATGCATAATAAATAAATCTTTAAAAAAAAAATCTTATACTGCTACTATTAGATCAAATTAATGAAAAATCTATGTAAGTACAAATCAGTACTTAGATAAAGTACAGAATTTCAAAAATAATTTTTAAATAGTAATGAGAAGACTTTAAAACTCAGGTTATTGATGGCACTAAAGCACAGATGAGATTCTGCTTACCAATTCTAACGTGGTATTTACTTAAATACCACACTTTTTGGTACCAATAGATCAATCTGCTGAATAGATTAACAGTCTTAGAACACTTCAGTGGGTACCTCACTAGTAGACCATTTGTCTGGCATGCACAACTACCCTTGGATTGGATTCTCAGCACAGCAAAACAAAAAGTAAACCATTCCTTTAGTGAAGGTAAAATCATCCAAAGAAGATTCCTGTCTAGACTCTTGCTCTCTCTCACTCTAGACTCCGTTTCTAACCCTCAAGACTGGCCAACTTCAGGAGGGTTAGAGAACACCAGAATGATGGCCCACTAACCTAAAATAGATAGTGACTAATTTTTCAAATATGCATTGTATGTCTTCTGTGCGCCAATATATTGTATTTGCACTCTGGCACAACCCTGTGACACAGGTGCTCTATTTTGTTATTGTTATCGTTAGTCTGTGACAAGGTCTTATATGCCAGGCAAGCCTTACACTGACTATGTAGCTAAGGCTTACCTTGAACTACTGATATCCTCCACCTTCCGAGTGTTGTGAAATAGGTATTCTTATCCTTAGTTTAAAGAGACAAAGCACAAACAGGAATGACCCACAACTGACAAACATCAAAAGCCTTTATTCTGCTCCCACCCATCATGCTGCCTTGACTTCTAGAAACTGGAAAGAAGCATAGGCTTAGGAGGAAAATAGTCAGAAAAGTATTATTTGCTGTCATAGAAGGCTGGGGCTATAGTTCAATGATAAAATCTCACCTAGAATGCCTAAGGACCTATTTAATCCTTAGTACAGAAGGAAAAAAGGATCGAGCTGTTTACATTAATTGATTAGGTTTGCCTTACCGAAATTTCCATTGAACCCACTGAAAGCAAGAGTTTATAAATAGGAAATTTTTACTAAAACTGCCACCACTGCAGCAACAATGTAGGCGATAAACTTAGATGCAGGCTGGAGATCTGGCTCAGCAGTTAGGAGGACCCAGGTTCCATTCACAACACCTCCACGGAGGTTCACAATGTTCCAGCAGATCCAATGTCATCTTCTGACCTTCAAAAGCATAGAGCACACAAACAGCACACAGACATACATGCAGATAAAGCATAAATAAATAAATCTAGTTTTAAAAAAATGTAATATTAAAAAACAGTCATGATTATTTTCTAAAAAAAAGAAAAAGAAAATTCAACAGTGATAAAAAGACACGCAGTAGAACTGAGGCTATAGCTCAGTGGTGGAAAATGTGCCTGCCTACCATGTAAGGCCCTTAGCTCAATGACCTAAGAACATGTGCTGAGATTAGAGTGCAGAACGTAGACCTGCAATCAAGAGTCCCTACGTGAAGGGATAAGCACTGCTTAATAGCGTAGAAAAGCGTCCAGAAAAAGAACCAGGACAGAACTAATTCTATACTAGAAGGTACAACAGGATTGCCGGTGAATCAGAAAAGAGAATGCAAATTGCAGGGTAAGAGCTGGGACAGAGCGAAGAAATGTAAACTGGAAAGGGTGGGAAGAGAAGAGAGTGTTTGAAAACATTGGAAATATTGAAACATATGGTGAATTGTGAGACAGTTTGAGCTATGGCATGATTATATAAATTCCTGCTGCAAAATCTGGTGCCAGATTGGAGGCATGTGTTCCAAAACAATTCCATAAGATTTCCTATTGAAGTTGAAAAAACATGAGTAGCAAGGGTTTAATGTTCTTAACAGTAGCTGAGGAGATTTTAATTTAACTTTTCAAATGAAAGCAGCTAGTGTGTCTCAATCTCAAATATTTCAGAATACTTATTAAATATAACATATAAATTCACTGAATTGCTTATTTCATATAAATTTCTCTTTAAAGAGCACTACAGGGAATATATGATTGGAAGGCTGGGCCTGGAGACTGACCTAGGGCCTCATACTCGTCAAGCACTTGAACTCTTAACCCCAGTCCTCTTTTTCTTTTATTTTGAGGCAGTCTAAGTTGCCTAAATGGTCCTTGACCTCACTATGCAGCCCAGCCTGGCCTTGAATCTGCAGTCCTCCTGCCTCAGTTTCCAAAGGAGCATAGATTATCATCCTGTAACACTTAACCCATCTTTAATTTTATTATTAAGAAGATATTGTGCACAAACTCATAAGACAAACCCAGAACAGAGAACCAGAATACAAAATAGTGACTGTACCAGGAGAAATCATCAATAAGAATTCTCATACAAAGAGACTAGGACATTAATTCAATAGGATTTGTTGACATATTACAACAGGCCCCTTTTAATACCTTCCATTCTTATTTTAAAGTCTCTCCCTGTAGATTAAACAAACTAGTGAAATCATTCACACTTCTAAACAGAGTGTAGAAGAATAGGTGGTTCTAAATATTTAACAGCTAATACAGTAATATGAAATCAGTATGTAAAGCCAGTAAGTTCAAAATAAATTCTTTCCCCCAAATAAACTACATACAGATGGTTGTGTTTACCATATAACAAGATCTGAAGTCCAAATTATTTATACAGTCACTAATAATTCATAAACAAATTTAGAAAACATTAAATTAACCTCGTTAATATGGTCATGTTTTGATCTTTAAAATTATGTCAAGCTTTTCCTGATTTCCTCCTCATTAAAATAACAAGTCATGAATTTTCTTGTATCCAGCAAGTCCCTTTAACTGTAAGACACTGGGCAAACTTTCATCTCATTGTCATATAAATACTACTATTTCCATGGGGCAAGAAACTCCTATGCCTCAGCAGATACTCCACTGAGATGCAAATAAAAGAACAATCTGGACTGCAACCTAGTTTGTTACCTCCAACAACAGGGCACTCTGAACTCTAGCTAGTACATATCTTCCAGGGGACCAAGTTAACCCATACCAAGTAGGTTACAAATTCCCACAACCCACTTCTGCAGTGTCACTAGTTTATTCTCTTAATAACATTTATCCATTTGCATGAAGGTGATTCAATATAACATATACTGGTTTTTCCAAAACAGGGTTTCTCTATGTAACAGCTCTGGCTGTCTTGGAACTCACTTTGTAGACCAGGCCAGCCTTAAACTCACAGAGATTCACCTGTCTCTGCCTCCCAAGTAATTCAATATTTTTTTTTAAAGATTTATTTATTTATCATGCATACAGTTTTACAGAAGAGGGCACCAGACCTCATCATAGATGGTTGTGAGCCACCATGTGGTTTTGCTGGGAATTGAACCCAGGTCCTCTGGAAGAACAGTCAGCGCTCTTAACCTCTGAGCCATCTCTCCAGCCCCGTAATTCAATATTTTTAAAACTAGTATCTCTATACTGATGTTGCATGTGAGAATGGTTCCTTCAGCTTCTACCACTTTATCCCTTCTTTGCATCTTCTAACTTCCTAGTAACAGAAATATTGGCCATTCCTCGAAAAACAGCATATTTTTTCAGTCCATCTTTTGGACATGTTTAAAATGCCCCTATATTGGGGGCTGGAGAGATGGCTCTGCGGTTAAGAGCGCCATCTGCTCTTCCAGAGGACCCGGGTTTGATTCCCAGCACCCACATGGCAGCTAACAACTGTCTGTAGTTCCAGTTCCTGGCAAACACCAAGGCAAATAAATAAAATAAATAAAGTTTAATTAATAAATAAATAAATAAATAAAATAAAATGCCCCTATTCTACATATACTATATATTCTCCTGTGAGACCAGCCTGAATGTTATCTTTGGTTATAAAACCACCTTTAAATATGCAATGATCATACACACACCCCTCTCCCTGTGTCAGCTCAAGTAAATAAATGTCTCTTATGTGCATGAAAAATGTCTCACATACAATGGAAGCAAGTGACGAATGTTAACACCTTATTACAAAGATTTTAAGTTCTTTAAATGTCCATAATTGAAAACAACAACAACAAAACACTTATAGGACCTCTAAATTACCACTTGGGACAAAAACTTACACTATAATTTGAATCAATGGATAAAAAACAAAGAAAGGTGAATGAATACTTCCACTGAACAATAATCGTGAGGGCATATGAAAATATACAAAGAAAACACCAAGTAAAACGTTATTGAAATTTTCAGCCAGGCTTAGTAGTCTACACACTAAGTCTCAGCACTTAGGAGGCAGAGAAAGGCAGATTCATGTGTGTTAGAGGCCATCCAGGCCTGGAGATGAGTTCTAGTCCAGCTACAGGGACACAGACAAAAACCTATCTCAAAAAAAAAAAAAAGAAAAGAAAAGAAAAAAAAAAAACCTAAAATTTTCATTGCAAAAAATAATGTAGTTAGTTAGTAACAGTATTTAATGACTAAGATTATTGGTCCTTAAAAGAGATGACTTCAAAAATTATTTGTCATACAAAGCCATATCAAAACAAGCAACAAAATATGCAAATAGATAAACTAAAATTTTGAAACAAACTGACATAGAAATGTTATGTAAATTTACAATAAGAAAATAAAAAACCTCTACAACCTTTCTGAAAATTCTGAAATTCAAGTAATGCAACTTTTTATTTCCAGAGAAATTCTTAGATGAAAAAATTTTATAAATAGTAATTTCATGTAAAAAAAATGTTATCAAATTGAAGAATCTAATCAATTAATTCCAAATGGCTACAACTTTTATTAGTATTTTTTACAGCTTTTGACTTTATACATAGAAATAGAATCAAGATTCTATTATTTTGGTCCATATCTTGGTGTATTGTCTATTCAAAGGAAATTATCTCCAAGTTAATAGGTAAAAAATATTGTAACAATGATCTCCACTTTAGGTGTTTGTTAAAAAGTATTTACTGAGGTCAACAACTAAGCTCAGTGTCTGGGGGTAATGTCCAATGGCAGGATGTCTGCTTAGGCCTATCCCCATCATCATAAAAGAAAAAGAAAGGGAAAGGGAGAGAGGAATGGAGAGGGGAGGAGAGGGGAGGAGACTGGGATGAAGAGAGGAGGGGGGGAGAAAGGGAAACCTGAATGAACAACCATACTCTAGAGCTGGGGAGGTGGTCAGTGGGTAAGGCGCTCGCCAATCAGTGAGCTACAGAATAAGGTGGTAAATAATTGAGAAAGACACCAGACATTCACCACTGACCTCTGTACACACATGTGAGCAAAAGATTCTGTGCAATATATTCATGGATATGGAAAGTTTATGGACTCAAAGCACCAACTCATTTTAAGAAAAATGAGGTTAAAATAATGTGTCAATGATAGAATTATTCTAAAGGAAAATTAAGACTAGAAGAGCAATGTATATAGCTAAAGGAGAACATCAACATTATCCTTAAATAAAGTAAATTTCAAAATATCCATATATACAACATCCGCTTATCTTATCAGAAGAAATTTCAACATTTACATTCACCGATGAAAACTAAAAGTCAAAGACTATTACTACCTTTGAAGTAAAACTTGAAGATAAATTATCAATAGGACAAAAAGAATTTCCATCGTCTTTTGCAGAAGAAGTAAGAGTTTTCCCGCAAGTTTTACAAATTGCTTGTACACACTTTCTTATCAATGGTCACCAACAAGAACCTGAAAAGGGCATCCAAAGAAATTCTTAGAAATATATGCATTTGTTTCAAAAACAAACAAGACTAAAGGTACACTCTTGTAACTCAACTTACCACGTCATTTTAGATATTAAAAAGATTTAATTTATAATGTTTACAATTTAAAATTACTATCTCCCATAATACCCTGCATTTTTCCCACAGCTGTAGTACAAAAATGAGATTTTTACCTAGTATATATTATTCGATACAACTACAAATCTATCATTTTTTTTCCTGTATATGGCATGACATGAAAAAGGTTTGAGATCCCTAACATAAACTAATTTATAACATAACTAACAGTGAAAAGGGGAAAATGAAGATTTTATTTATATATGAAGACTTATATACTTTTTATAGACTCTGTTATACAAATGATTAGAATTGGGGCTGGAGAGATGGCTCAGCGGTTAAGAGCACCGTCTGCTCTTCCAGAGGACCCGGGTTCGATTCCCAGCACCCACATGGCAGCTCACAACTGTCTGTAGTTCCAGTTCCAGGCAAACACCAAGGCAAATAAATAAATAAATAAAGTTTTAAAAAAAAAAAAAAAAAAACAAATGATTAGAATTAAGTATTTTGTCCTAAGGCATCTGTAATATGTAATGAATAATTTCATATGCATCTAGAGTAGTACTAATTATGTAATTTCATATGCATCTAGAGTAGTACTAATTCTGTATCCATCCTTAAGACAATAGCTACTAATTATTTTGTGTGTTTTATAGTTCTGAAGCAGGAATTTCAGTTAAATAATGCATACAGGTTGTACTGATACTTTAACCAAAGCTATATGATCAGATTTTGTATATGAAATCTGATATTAGTAAAGACTACAATGTTTATCTTAAATAGTACACCTACAAAACAAAGATTTCACTTCTTCCCTTTAAATATTATCTTTAATCCTGTAATTTCCTTTTACTATGACTCCAAAACACAGAAATGTCTGAAAAACAAAACTCTCTTTTAAGAAAATTCCTGGCTTGCATTTAAATGTTCATCCATTTCAGTGGAGAAAAATTAATTTGTCTGATTGGGGGTTGCTATCCTGTCTCTACTAAGAGTAACAAGTTATCCGATCGATGCACTACTGCATTTCTAAAGTGCAAATTATGTGACTCCTAGAGTGCATTGACATCAAAATTTCAGTCTAGGGATCATGGACTTTTGCTTTTATCATTTTATAGATTTTGAAGAGCTTAGCTGATTTGTTCAAAACAACATGTTAGTTATGTAAATGACAGAGCTGAAATTCTAACTGAAACATCTAAATTTTATTTTTCTATCCTCTACCCAAGACGGGCCAAAAATAAAAACATCTTCAATATAAAGCGATTTCATGTTTCAGGCCTGAGAGATGGCTCAGTAGCTCAGTGGGTGAAGCACCTTCTATGCAAATTCTAGGCCATAAATTCAGATCCCGGGGATCCACACAATGCCAGACATAGTAGCCCACAGAGAGTGTAATCCAGTGCTCCTACTTCAGGATGGAGGGTGAGAACAAGAGGACTTCTGGATGCTTGAGAGACAGCTAGATCATCTTATGAAACTTTCTAACAAAATGAGAACGTGTCAAGGTGGGAGGAAGAGATAAACATTGAAGGTGGCCCTCCCATCTCCACATGCATGCATGGCATAGCCATGTACACATATAGAAATATGCACACACGGGGCTGGAGAGATGGCTCAGCGGTTAAGAGCACCGTCTGCTCTTCCAGAGGACCCGGGTTCGATTCCCAGCACCCACATGGCAGCTAACAACTGTCTAGTTCCAGTTCCAGGAAAACACCAAGGCAAATAAATAAATAAAGTTTAAAAAAAAAAGAAATATGCACACACATATCATACACACACAGAGATTAAAACACTTCATGTTTTATATAATATTTTGCATAAGCATACATTAACACAAATCTCCAAACTGTGTTAAATTAGTATCTAACCATCACAAACCTTTTTCTGTTGCTTGGTTCTTCTGAGCACCACTGTTCTAAGCAATGGCTAGGCTTCCTTGCATTAGCTTACTTTTACAGATCCAGAAACCAACCATTTCCCTTTTTTTTTTTTTTTTATAAAACTGCATAAACTACAAAATCAGACAAAACTTTTAAAGGAAACTGTAAGTAATTATCCTAGATATTGCCAAAGTTTACAGTATCGATTCTATCAAGACTAGGATATTTCCTTTTCTTCAATGTAATAGGATTCTTCTTCTCTACCTTGACTTAGGCATGATCATATATACCTGCTTTGATCAGCAAAATGTAGGCACATGGTATGTATGTACACTTGGGAGGAAATTTCAGGAGATAACTTGCAATTCAACACAGTTCCCTTTTGTTCTGTTCACATCATTACAGAGAATGTGTTTACATAATAGCCTATGCACTGAATAATAATGATATAGAGAACCCCAGTAGCCGAGAAAAAGAATCGTGTAGTATGAAAAAGAAATCAACGCTGCCTTAACATAAGGGCATTTGAGGACAGCATAGTCTATGACACAGCCCACCTATTAGAATGTACTGCCTCTCTGCTCCACATCTACCTTCTTTACAGTGTTCTCGTATGGTACAATTTCCCTTTGCCAATGGCACAATCAATGTTCAGCTTTGTCAGTAGAGGGAGCTATAGTGACATCAAAGGGTGCCTTTCTGAGTGCTTTGCTGCTTTTGTTTACATAGCTGCCTGGAGTTTATGAATACCCAACGGGATTATTCAACCTACTTGTGTGCTTCACCAGCACCTCACAAGCCATCCTTCCAGCATGTAGTAGCGCATTCCCACCAGCAACTTCTTAACCAATAAGCCTCTCAAAGAGTTTCTTGAGCACCACAGCCAACCTATCCACCAGGTCAACAAGCCTTCACAGATAGACGGCTTCAGGCTTTCATAAAAACAAACTTAGCTTTCCTTATTCTGGAAAGCACAACAGCACAGTGGGCCACAGCCACAGCTCCACAGTAGTCTGAGTCTCAGCATCAGATATGGAGGAAAGTGCTTCCAATTTTTTTGTTAATAATCCCTCTATATTAATGTGTTCCTGTTCAAAATGCTGTTATAGCCTCTATATTCTAAGTGGACTCTGATATTCAGTCTACTCTAACACATAAAACAATAGACTGTAATATGAATGCAGGTTAATTTGGGGATTACTTGTTCTATTTTATCTCATTGCTACGTTAATGTCCACGACTGTCACATGAACTCACCATACTTTAAACACTGCCATGAAGGTGAAATCATAGTACATGTACATCTTTCATCTAAACACACTCTTTGCTAATAATTACAAAAACCAAGTACATATATACTTTAAGAAAAGGAATGACTCCACACAAAATATGTAATGCCCTGGACTCTGTAATAATTTTTCTTCCTAGCTTGTGGTTCTATTTTGTAGGCTGTGGAGTCTTTAGGACAGACATATGAAAGCTGTTCCTGCATTCTTCTGGCTCTAGCTTACCGCTATTCTTGACTTCCTGCTCCCTACCATGTGAAAGGGCCAACACCATGTGCTACTGACACCACTGACCAAGACAAGAAGCTTTGCCACACCCAAAGTATAGAGTTCTATAAATTATAACTGAAAATAATAACAAAAAAAACTTAAGTATTTAGTCACAGATATAGAAAAGGTAGTTAACACATATGAAAAGAAAAACCATATTGTCCACAAAAAGGTTAAGTACAGATCTTTATTTGCATTGCAATATAAAATACAAATATATATAAAATATTATATGAAGGTTATAATATATTATTATAATATGTGATATTGTATATTTATATTTAATATATAATATCATATTAAAGTATTATATAAAAATTTTATTATATTATATAATATAACCTTTATATAATAAAATTAAAATACTTGGTAATATGTCAATGACTCTACTACTTTAACCATGTGTTAAAATTATCTCACACTCTATAAAAAATACAATTATTGGGCTAAAGAGATGGCTCAGACTAGCTGCTCTTCCAGAGGACCTGGGGTCAATTCCTAGCACCTGCATGGCAGCTCACAACTGTGTATAACTCCTGTTCCAGGGAATCCAACACCCTCACACAGACAAACATGTAGGCAAAACACCAATGTACATAATATTCAAATAAACAAGTTATTTTAAAAATATGATTATTGACTAAAATAGCTCTTTAGAAAAAGTATTTAATCTTTATACTCAGAACACCAAACAACTCATAAGCTTATCTTCATTTCCTCCACTTCATCTCTAGTTACACTTTTTTGGCGAAGAGACCATCTCACTATATAGCTCTCACTCAATATGTTGTAAAACCTTAAAACTCAATATGTAGATAGGGTGTAGACTAACATTTAAACTAAGGAAAAAAACTCCTATGTAAATAAAAAAGTGAAAATCATATTGGCATTAATTTGGGAATGACATACTTTTCTAAACCGAGGGTGGGAAAATGGATTATGGAACATTATTTCATAATGTAATCACTGTTTTAGTTAAGGTTTCTTAGTTAAGTGCTATGAAACAACATTGCCAAAAAGTAAGTTAAGGAAGAAGGGGTTTATTTAGCTTAGACTTCCACATCACAATTCATCATCATGAATACATGAAGGGGTGCTGTTCACTGGCTTGCTCCTCATGGCTTGCTCAGCCTGCTTTCTCATAGTGCCGAGGACCAGCAGCCCAGGACTGAACTACCCACAATCAGCTGAGCCCTCGTCATCAATCATCAATTAAGAAAATGCCCTAAAGGCTTGCCCCAACTTATACAGGCATCTTCTCAACTGACGCTCACTCCTCTCAGATGACTTAATTTATGTCAACTTGACATAAAAGTATCCAGCATAATCTCATTCTAAAATCTGTCTCAGGATACAAAATACATTTTAAAAAAATAAAAATAAAATTGTGTACTTTTAAATATATATTATATTATAGCAAGGGGACTGGAAAGACAGCATAGTGGTTAAGAGTATTTGCCACTCCCACAGAGGACCCAGATTTTCTGAGCACCCACATGGCAGCTCACAGCCAACTGTAACTTCAGTTCCAGGGGATCAATGCCCTCTTCTGGCTCTCATGAATTCCAACGCACAACCACGGTGCATATATACATACACAGACAAAATGCTCATTAAAAAAATAATGAGTTTGTGTGAGTTCAAATTTATTTCCACTGGTGGTCAATAGAGAAATAAAGAGAATGACTCCCACCAAATAAAAAGTGTTCTGTACTAATCCCAGGAATATGTGAACATGGTTCCGTTGGTGGCAAAGGGAAACTTAAAGATGTGGTTGAAAGGGGAAGATAATATTCTGGAGCATCTGATATAGGCAAGCACAGTCTAATCACAGTAATCCTTGGACAAGAAAAGTCTTACTCAGCTAAGCAGAGAGAGAGATAAGGCAGTAAAAGAACTGTCTGTGAGGGTCGTGACATCCTGAGGATACAGCACCCATTGCTAGCCTTCTGCAGGGCAAGGATAGTCTTCAGAATCCCATAAACAAAAAAACAAAGGTGCAAAGATGGAGGGAGGGAGGGAGGGAGGGAGGGAAAAAACACACCTGTTTGGGCAACTGAACTGAGCAAGCAAATAGAGCTTCCAGAGGAAATGCACCCCTGCCTTTATCTTGATTTTAATCCAGTGAGACTATGTGAGGTTTCTGACCTGCAGAACTGTACAATAAAGTTGTGTTCTTTTAAGCCACTAGGGAGGAATACTATATAACTTTGGAAGATCTAGGACTTTACTTATAAATGTAAGATCATCTTTGCAATAGTTATTTAAAGTATTTGCTGGAAACATTCTCTATAGTTGTCAATGTTTTGCTTTCTTCATAACTTAATTTATTCATCTTTAAAAACATGTTGTATATGATATTTTAGACAATTTTTAAGAGTTTTGCAAATATAAACTCAATTCTCAAAACAGATTCTGAAGTGCATATTACTCCTATTTTGCGATAAACACACTGAAGTAAACCAAATAACAATGGATTTTGACCCAGACTGTCTGATTCCAGAGTCCAAGCACTTCTGCTTTTTCTAAATGACAATGTGAGGGAAGGAAAATATAGTTCAGTCAAAAAGATCTAGATACAGGGGATGATATGTTGACTCAGCAATTAAAGAGGACTTGCTCCATAACTCGTGAGAACTGGATTTCTGATCCTGGCACCCACATAACAAGCCAGGCAACCCAACAAATGTCTAGAACTCTAACCCTGAGGACAGCAAAGACAGAAGGGTCACTAGAGCTTACTGGCTTCAAAGCCTAGCCAAAGTGTGAACCTCAGGTCCAAGGAGAGACCACCATCTCCAACAGACAGAGAGGAAAAGAAGAGATGCCTGATGCCCTCTCTGGGTCTCTGTGTGCAAGTATAGACAGAAACTCATGTGCATACACTCTCATAGTCTTTGACAGACACTCACATTAGTAAATAAACAAAGGTTTGTTAAAATATGTAGATACAAACCTGTATTCTATTCTTAAAGGTCTCTGACCTAAAACCTAGTATATAATAAATACTGAATGAATATAATTCAACTCCTACAAGCCCATCAATATAGTCAAACCCAAACAAAACTTAAGAGATGATGGCTCAATGGTTAAGAGAATTGGCTAGTCTTCCAGAGAACCCAAGTTCAATTCCCAGCACCCACATGGTGTCTCAAAATCATTTGTAACTACAGTTCCAGGAGATCAGAAACACTCTTCTGATCTCTTCAGGCATCAGGCACTCATGTTATACACAGACATGCATGCAGTTAAAACACTCATGTACATAAAATAATTTAAGTGAAATAAAGACACAGATAAATGTTAAGAATTTTAAATATAGTTATCTGTCTTAGAAAGCTAAAGCACTATTAGAAGTTGGGTCAGAGGAGATGAACATGAAAAATAAACCTAGTTAGACATAAATAATAATTTAGAAATACATGAGCAAATCACATTAAAGGTTCAAGACAGGAACAATGAAGATGATGAAAAGATAGATCTCAGAAGATATTTGAGAAATATGACTAAAATATATTTAGTAATTGGCTATATTATTAGCTGAAAGATTGAAAGAAAATCAAAATGATCTTTCCAGTACCACCAAATCTTATCTACAAAATGTTTAAATTTGCCTGGCACTTTTCTGAACATAAAAATAAACTGTCTAATTAAAAATATTAAAATTTGGTCCACAAATTCAAATAACCTGATTGTTCTAAGAAAAACAAAAATTAGTAACTACTATTGAATATCAGAAACATTTTTTAAAAAAGAATACAAAATGCTACGTAAGTTAAAAGGAAAGACTCCATAGCTTGCAAAATTATTAAAAGATTCTCAGCACACAATGGAAGTGCATACACAGCAGCTCATCAGTTAAGGAGTAAGACTATCTACATAACAGAGGTAAGGATATAAATATTAGAGAGACCAAGAAGATTGTCATGGTTATGTCAAATGGCACACAGAATAAAGCAGATCCTAAGTATCTACAACTGTGACCCTTTATCACATCTATTAACTTGTTAGTAAACAATGCGATATCAATCCAGGTCCTACCAGGAAATAAATACTATACTAAAACTGAGGAACTAGGAGTTTTGTATAGGATAGTTTATAGAAGTGAGGGCAGTAATTAAGGAAAGCAACAAGGAGTGGAAGTGAGCCTAGACTAGCAATACTAGAAAGCAATCTTCAAAGCAAAAGAAGGAAAAGTGTACGAACAGAACACCTGTGAATTGAGTACAAAGACAAAGCTACCCACAAGCATGTGGTAGGGAAGAAGATTGTAAACAAATAACGGGCCTTCACTCTCTTCTATCAGTCTAATCTGCCTGTATTTCACACTGACAAAACCTAAATGAAGTTTGAGAATAAGGAAACTATTTGATATAAACCACATGAATTGGTCTCCAAAAGTACACTGAGTGAGGGAAAGTGGGATAGATGGAAGAAATATGTAACAAACATTGATTCCAATAACATTCAATTCTATGCCCTTAATGTCTGCTAAAATTGACTTCAGTTCCTATTAAGCTTTCTTACCTTCAATTTGGAAACAGAATTCAACCATTAGCATTAAACCTGGTAAACTTTTAATATGAAGTTTCAATACATTCTAAAATAAATCTTTAGAAATATATATTTCTGACTTCTCATTAAGTCTCTGTTTTACCTGCTTCTAAAGCAAAATACCTGTCAAGACATAATAAATGATGTATCAACTATAATTCTCAGATTAAATTATAGATCAAATGCTTATGTTTCACAACTTCCTACCTTAAAGTCTATTTCCTTGATATCATGATAATAGGAAGTGGAACATTTGACAATTAGATTTTATGGGTAGAGACTCCACTAAGATCAGTGCCCCTACTTAGAAAACAAAAAAGGGAGCACTGGGAAGCTCCTGTGCCCCCAGGCCATGTTAGATCATATCTAAAAGAAAGCCACACACATACAAACCAGATTTGGGCCAGTGAATTCATCACTGCCTTAATTTTAGACTTTCACAGAAACTTGTAAAAAACTAAGCTGAAATGTATTTATTTTTCATACATTTCTGCTGATCACAAGCCACTGAGTTCATTGTGATTATACCAACCCAAACATACAAGAATAGGATTCAGCTTGGTTGTGTCCAGGTAAGTGGAACAGACCCTTCCTTACAAATTTTATTCAATAATTCTATGACTGAATTAAGACTCAGCTTATATCAGACAATTAGTGAAGAACTATGAGCCTACAGTTTGGTACCAGGAGACCCTGTATGTAGCCTTTCATAAGAGTTTCTTTTCTTTAGAGTTCCAATTCAGGAGCACACAAGAAGTAAAGGCAGGAAGACCAGAAGCACAAGGTTATCCTCAGCTACACAGCAAGTCCAAGGCCAGCCTGGGCTACATAAGAGCCTTCAGAGAATAACAAAAAGTTAGCTGGGTATGGTGGCACATAGCTTTAATCCCAGCATTTGGGAGCCAGAGGCAGAGGCAAATAGATCTCTATAAGTTCAAGGCCAGCCTGGTCTTCAAAATAAATTCCAGGCCAGCCAGTGTTACACAGGAAAACCTTGTCTTAACAAAAGAAAAAAAAAAAGAAAGAAAGAAAAAAATAAATAAAAGAAAGAGAAAATTTAAATGAGCCTAATTAAAAAAAAAATTGACTTTCCAAAAAACAAGATATTACTCATAATAATAGTTACAACCCTCAAAATTGCAATGACTTAACGCCCAAAGCCTGTTTTTTAACTCATTAAAAGCTAATGGGAACAGAATAGTGTAGTCATCTCTAAAATCACACGAACCTATCCAGATGCAAGAAGAGCACATAAAGGGAGGTCAGGGAGGGGGGACATAATGTACAGTAACTTTCTGAAAGAAAATATAAATCTTTGATGAACATGAACACCTTGCCATTTCCATAACAAAAATTACTTTTGACAGAAAAAGCAATATTTAATTCTTTCAAGCTAAAGACAGCTTTTGGGTAACAGAAATTAGATGTGATAGAAACAGGCTTTTCATCTATGCTCTTGGGAAACTATTAGAAAAATTATAATAAATTTCTCATATGCCAACAAAACAAGATGGATGTGAGCATCATCTCCATCTGTTAATTAAATGTCAAAGCGCCAAATACCACTGATTATTCTGCTACTCCACTACATTGCTTACTGTAGTGTTTTTTCCCAGACCTACAAGCCCAGAAGCCCATACAGAGTATATGAAACTGCCTGGCATTTTCCCTTGCAGTTAAACATAAGCTTAGTAGGAAAGAAAAACTGTGAAAGGCTTCCCATGCCTTACTAAAAGGAGTATGTATCCATCTCTGTTTAAGAACCTACCAAATGGTATTGCATAAAAATAGTACATTTTTATGATGTATAAAATCTGTAACAGTTATTAATCCCAAATACCTTTTAAAAGCAATTAGGTAGTACTGTTACATGATAATATAATAATGCTTTCAATATTTATATAACATGCATGTAAAAATAGTCATAAAATACAAACTGCAGAAAAGCTGGTAACTTAACTAATTTGTTTATTTATTATACTATGTACTACAGAGTAAGTGAACTATCATATCACACCTGGGACTAAGATTAACTGTCTCTCTTTTCTTAAAATGATATTTTAAAATAATTTTATGTGTATAAGTGTCTGTTTGCATGCATTTAAGTTCAACACATAAGCACATAAGAAAGTGTGAAGTCCTCTATAACTAATGTGACAGGCAGGTGTGAGCTTCTGTGTAGGTGCTGAGAATAAAGCCTAAGTCCTGTGAAGAAACAGCAAGTAATCCTCACCACTAAGCAATCCCTCCAACTCCCTTACTGGCTCCTTTGAAAACTTTCCTTCTGATCCTATTTCTGGAACTTACCACCATAAAAATCTAATAAGCTTCCTCTTCCTTTCATAATATACATTCTAAGATTCTGTAATAATTCAGCAATCTAGTAAAAAGAGAAACAAACTTCATTAATTTCAACATTACAGTTCCATAGCTAATTTCTTGTATTTTTCTAAAATTCATTCATATTTTCAAAATTCTCTCAAAAGTGAAGTATAAATATATACCTGACAGAAATTTACTATAGTTAAACTTAACATAAATTACAAATACTATCTCATAATTTAAAATGAGTGTGTGAGAAATTCCTGAGACTATTTGATCAGTGGGAATAAGGAATGTTTCCTAAAAGAAAGACTAGGAGTTTTGAAAGATCACACATACCAACCAGACTTGGTGGTACACACTCTTCATACCAGCACCCAGGAGGCAGAGGCAGGTGGGTCTCTGAATTTGAGGGCAGCCAGGTCTACAGAGTGAGGTCTATGAAAGCCAGAGCTACACAGAGAAGAAGTTTTCCAACCTAAGACATAGCAGGGTTCTCTGAGATTAAGAACAGCTTCACAGAGCCCTAACTGACCTCTCTCACCTTTCCTTGTCTCCTCTTCTCCGCTTTGGTCAGTTTTACTAATTCTCTGTTCTCTACCCAACCAAGACATTACAAGTTATAGAGTTACTTCCCTAACTCATATTCACTCAATAAAATTTAGAAAAACTAGAGCAATAAAAGAAGCTACTGTGCAACTGTTCCATCAGGAGGAAGTTTGGCCTAGCGAGGTGTAGTGAGCTGAGCATCAGTGAGATGAGCAGGTTTATATGGCAGTCAGTGAACAAGTCCAGTGTCTTAAGGGGCTAACCTGACTCTCAAACACAGTTGTCAAATCCTGGGAATCCTGGATTTTAACTTTTTCAAAAATTTTCCTTGACTCTCTACTTTCTAATTTTATATTTTCATGATTTATCACCTGAATTACCAAGTCTGCTAACTGATGCCCTTGCCTCTAGTTTTATACCTTCTCATAAGAGATTTCCCAACAGAAGTATAATTATAGTGTGCCACTGGTTAAAATTTATTCCTACTGCTATCATAATGAAACTCAAACCCTAGGAATACCATCCAAGGTCTTTAAGATCTGACCCTTGGCCTCTCTCCAGTCTCCTCTAAACTCTTCTCCATTTAAAGCATGTGCTCTGCTGAACCATTCCTTAACCATGCTCTATATGCCATGCATCTTTCACCATCAAAGAATTCTTTGGGTTAGAGAGATCTGAAAGGGTTTTGCTTGCCTGGATAACATCTACACATCCTTTGGAACACAAGAGAGGTCAGCTACCTAGGATGGTTCAGGAGCCTCTTCATCTGCATATGTCCACAAGGCACTGTACACAGTGGTTGCCTAGCACTTACTATGCAATATTTTAGTTGTAGTTCATCATTTTTCTTACAATGACTTCCCTAGGGGTTAGCTGGTAGTGGTTAAAAGTATCTAGATATGTAGAGATCTCTGTATTTTATTAGTCACCAGAGAACACTAAAGTGAGACTCCAAAATACTTTAACAGGATAAATTGGTACTTTGAAACATCTAAGAAACAACAAACTATAAGATTAGCCTAAATATTTTTACTTTGGTTATTATGTACTGAAAACACTTTTACTGCATTTTTCCTGACATTTTACATTGTTCTGTCTTCAATGAAATGGTTAGTCTTAGACTCTTTGTCTGTGAAAGACTTAAACTATTTCTGTCCAATGCATTTTGTGTGAGTCAAGTATGGTGGTACACACCTGTTATGCCAGCACTCCCAGAACTCATGAGGCTGAGGCAGAAAGATCATGAGTTCAGGGCCAGCCTGGGTTATATATCAAGACTGGTTCAGGAAACAGAAGCACTTATACAAAGATCTGATGACCTGCTTGTTCCTCAAAACTAATAAGGTGGCAGACTAATAAGGAGGTAGATCTCTGACCTCCACATGTGCACCATGACACGTGTGTACCTGTAATCAGACATACATGCACAGGCAATAAATGAATTATTTAACATTTCTAAAGGCCTGAAGATTCAGCTATCTCCCAGTTATGAAGTGTTTGCCTAGCACACACAATGCCCTAGGATCAATTTCTAGAAGAAAAAAAAGACATTCTGCACATCCTCTGTCATCCAGTTCTGCTACACCCAATGAAAATGTATTAATGATCAAAAGAAAAATTTGAAAGCAAAATATTCTTTAATTCTTAAGTTTCTTACATTGTAAAATGAATTATAATTACAAACTATTTTCTGGTGAAAGTGGATAAGGTAAGTTTTAAGACAATTGCAATTGTACAAATAAATAATTATTAAATAGACAAGCTACCTTATATATGTCAGCTTGCAAATAAATTAGGCAGAAATTTTAAAACTAAGTTTTGTTTCAGAAACTAAACTTTTTTCTTTTAATTATTAGATTTAACTTCAAGTATTCTCTAAATAAAAGTGTTTATAGTCTATGAAATTTTATAACCTAGCCAAGTAGACAGACCATAAATCAGGAAAACATAGAAGATGGTAAAATAGAGAATAAAGCCAAAACCTAGATAAAAGCATAGTCAGAGAAAGGGTCTCTACACACTCGTGTGTGGAGGGAAGGACAGAGAATAAGAAAGATGTAATCATACACACATTGAGCCTTCTCAGCAGCAAATTTGAAGATGAGCATTCTAAATTCTAATAACCAGGCTTCAGAATTACCTTAATCTAATAAGACTCTTATTTCTAATAGGAATAACACAAAGAAGTACATATTTGGTTCAATAATATACTGAGAAATTAATCACAAAAATAAATCAAAAATCAAAAAGTAGACTCCACAAATTAGTCACATATATCCTCTGGCAACAGTATTTGGTATTTATATTATTTTCACTACTATTCCTTAGTTCTCAGACTTCCTAAAAGATGAATATTGATGAGAAAACTGCTTTCAAGTCTTCATTCTTTCTCTCTTCAATCCTATGCTTACAAGTTATTTAAAAGACCCCAAAACCCAGCATTGGTGGCATACACCTTTAATCCCAGAACTCAGGAGGCAGAGGCAGGTGAATCTCTGTGAGATGGAGCCAGCTGGGTCTACAGAGCAAGTTCTAGGATAGCCAAGGCCACACAAAGAAACCCTGTCTCTAAAAAACAAACAAAAAGTCCCTTCAAACATTTTGGCTTCCTACTAGACAATGAAATAAATGTCTCAATTTTTAGAAAATGGGAATATTTCACCTAGATGTGCTATTAAAACTTTTCAAGCCTTAAAGAGTGTTTGTTGTGTATAATTAGCATACAAGAATGATTACTTCTTGTATACCTACATACCCAGAAAACTCAGTCTATAATGATCAGTCGTAGTGCACATCCAGTATAGATAATGAAAACTCAAGAGACTTTAATAATCTAAGCAAGAGCTTATTAATCAGCTAAGCTTTAAGAAATAACTAAGTTGGTTCATCAACTTGTCTCCACTATCTCTTCATTCACACAGTATGATTGTCCCTTTATTAAAATGTACAGTCAACTGGAAAATATTATTAATTGCTCTCTTACTTTAAAACACAAACTATGTATGAAAATTTCATTAAAATTTTTCCTATAAAAATGCCAACCTACTGTTAGAATATATTTGAATCCTTAAAAGGTTTTCATTTTTAGCCAAGGCAATGGATATTTACATAGGGCAATGGTCATCTTTATTCAAAAGTCTTTATGATTCACTATCATTTGTCTTATATGCTATGTAGAGAGAGATATAGATAGATAGGTAGACTGGTAGACTAAAATATTAGAATAAATAAAGCCAATCTAAGCTAATCACAGATCTAAAAGCTGTAAGTCTGAACACAGTTTTAACATCCTGACCAGTAAGAAGTGCTGAGAGGAGGAATAATTTCCTAACACAGTAAGTCTAGTAAGTATATAAAGAGCTCAGCAACACACGAAGAATCTCCAACAGTAAAAGAAATGTAAATAGCCCTAAACAAATGGAAAAGGCTCGCACTCTCATTGGTAATAAGAAAATTCTATGTGAAATCTACAATGGCATATTTATTACTGAAATTCTCACCAAGCTTACCACACACTGATTTGGCAAGAAGTAGGAAAATCTCCTCAGTATATGTGCTTTATACATATTCCTCTACAAAACATAAATTTGGTAGCATTTATTAAAGTTTACTGACTCTTTGAAAGGACAACTTTATTTTTAAGAATTTATCCCAGGGATACAGTCCTATACATTAAAAACAATGAATTAAAATACTGTCTCTAGTGGCAAAATGAAAATAACTATGGCATTAGTTAAGAAAATTACAAAACGTTCAGAAAATGGAATACTGGCACTAAACTTGATGTAGAAATCATTTCCTAAAAAGCAAAATTCAGGACATATTTGTATGTTTGTGTTTGCATACATGAATATATGTGGTAGTGGCACACACCTTTAATCCCAGCACTCAGTGGTAAGAGGCAAGAGAATCTCTGTGAGTTCAAGACCAGCCTGGTATTGAGTTCCAGGACAGCCAGGGCTACACAGGAAAACCCTGTCTCTAAAAACAAACAAACAACAAACACATGAACACACATCCCATGTGCACACACATATAAATACATGTACTTACACACACACATTTACATTTGTATATATCTTGTGCCTAGATTTTATTGTACACAGAATATGCTAGTAACAATAACTGCACATAGGAAAATAAATAGGTTAAAAAAGATATTTTGCAGCAAATTTATATATTATTTTAAACAGTTATGTAAATTCACTTTAGAAACGCATTATAAAATTGCATCACTAACAACTTTAAGCTGGGTGTGGTAGCACACAGGCCTATGCTACCAGCCCTCAATAGACAGAGACAGGCAGATCTGTGTGTTTGAGGCCATCCTGGTCTACACAGTGAGTTTCAGGACAGATAAGGCTATGTAGAGAAACTCTGTCTCAAAATAATATAAAATAATTTAGCCAGGCATGGTGGCACATCCATTTAATTCCAGCACTTGGGTGGCAGAAACAGGTGGATCTCTGTGAGTTTGAGGCCAGCCTGATCTACATAGCAAGTTCCAAACAAATCAGGGCTACAAAGTGACATCCTGTCCCAAATATAAATAAATAAATAAAACTAAATACAATAAAACATTTAGAACTACTCACACATGTATACCATATGTACATGTTAATTTAATCTAACATAAATATACTTTATTCTTTCTGGGGGTGGGGGCAAGTTGTTCTTTTAACATTGATAGAAAATCAAGCTGAAAATGAAAGCATAATATATCTCCTAAAACACATAGATAGCTAGGTGGGTGTGGTTACACAGGACTGGGATTGGGAAGGCAGAGGAAGAAGATTGTCAGTTTAGAAGGTCAATCTGGGTTTCACAAAAAGACACTATCCTATGGTGAGGAAAAGAAGAGAATGGAGTAAAGGACGTTAAAAAAAAAAGTGAGGGGAAATCATTTCTGGCTTCTATAAAAGACTATGTTAGGTGCATAATAAACCTCAATACATATCTACTGAATTCCTTTCTATTTGATTTTAATGGCTTTGCCTTCTTGAGACGTTCTTTAGAAAATTAAAAGCACACGAAAACAAACCAAAAACAAAACAAAACAAAACAAAAAGACAATGGAAATACAACATTCACTAAATAGTTTTTCTTTCAAAAAATGATTTCTCATTATTCCACAGACTAAATGAACTACCCCGTTTGCACTGTACTTCAGATCAACATCACTTACTAGGTACCCATCATGTGCTAAGGATGCTGCTATAGAGAGAAATAACAAAACAGTGACTCCTCCAGACTCAAAACTGAAACTACTACAGGAACTCGTGTCAGGGCATTTGCTTAGTTTTGTTTTTGTAATTAACCAGGGGGCTAGTGAAATGTACAAATGCTTTGAAAGTTACAGTAGCACACTCACACATAAACAAACATTATTTGATCAACAGAAGGCTTCCTCAACATGTGCAGTGCTGAGCCTTGAAGGAAAAAAACCACTGATAATGAAGTATGAATCATTTTTAAATATTTAGACTCCAAAAAAGATAATTTACTGTAGTGGCCTCGACGTTTTTTGATAGCTCATCTTTCTTACTGAAAATATCTTAGGCATGAACTTTTAAAGTGTGCATTTATTCATAAACTATATGCATCTATACTAAGTACTAATGAAGCTTTTATTTTTTCAAACAAATATAGGACTATAAGTTTTAAATTGTTCTTGTATTCCAGCATCTCATCTTGTGATGCCCTTGGATATAAATATTTTACTTTGCATAATACTTAGTATAAATACTGAAACTCACAGATCACACAAGGTATTTTTATCCAGTTTTCAACTGCTTCATGCATCAAATTTATTTTTAACATAATAATTTTAAAATATTAGATGTAAATTTGAATTATGGTTTACATCTCTGTGCCTATGACCTTCTCTCAGAAAAGATGCTAGCATGCAATTAAATGGTAGCACTACCAAGAAATAAAAGACTTTATTCATGAGCTGACAAATGGCCCTACAATTTCAAGGGAAATTGTAGCCACAACTATCAGCATTATTCTTCCTACATAGCACATTTGTTATTTAACACTCAAGACCAGGGTATATATTATTTAATAAATGTCAAATTTTTTGAAATAATTTGCCTCTTGTTACTGTAATTCTATTATAAAGTTTATTCTCAGTTTCCTTGTCTAACCTCATTCCAAAAGTATCTTAAAGACTATTTAAAGCTATGTAAATAAGTACTTAAACCTGAATCCATATTTTTCATTGATGCAATTTCACATATTATGGATATGCTTAGAGAATGTGCCTACCTAAATAATGTGAAATAAACAGATAATATGTACTTGCAAGTACGTAGGTTTACTTGGAGGTGTACACACATATAATTGAACTAAAAAACCATTTAGTAACATCCATCAGATAAATTACACTGCTCATTTTGAGAAATTTTTAATTCAGCAAATGTTCTATTAAATGCCCATATTTTGAAACAGCAAATATAAAACTATATAAAATTAACTAGCCAGTAAACACAATGATTTACTTCACTATAAATAAAAACCCATTTTCATTTAAATATGTGGGTCAAATAAAATCATATTTTATTTGAGCACCATTTTGGCAACACTAATTTTTAACAACTACATTAATAAATATAAATTCATATATCTGAATATAAAATTATAATGGTCAAAAGTGTGCTACTACTAGGATATACATTAAAGTTGAGCTAAGTTATGAGTATGTTTTAAAATCTTTTTTAAACTATCTTAATTATTTTATAGTTTAAGCTGATTAAGTTACTTAACTTTTTGTTCATATCCTATGTCCATATAATGAGTCAAATTCCCTAGTAATTACTTAAACCTAAAAGTTAGTTCTGAAGTAGCAAGTCTTAATTTCAGTTAATGTCAGGAATACATTTGCCCTTTTTCCTTCATTATTTTGTGAGAAATTGCTTTTCCTAATGTACATAGCCATTTAATATAAGTTTTGTTACCATAGGGTATGTAAAATATATTTCAATTAAATATGAAAAATGTACATGTAGACAAAGTGTGTTTTCATATATGAAAAATACTGTATTCAACAACCTGTTTTAAAACTAGGTGGCTGGAGGTCAGTATGTTATTTCTTTTCACAGAGGAAGTCTACACTTTTAATAGTATGTTTCTATAGAGATTATGGGAAAGTGTATCCGGTGACTTGCAAAAGAAGTGTCCCTCGTTAGGCATATACAGATTCATTTTTTATAGTGAGTAACTCATTGCAAGCAAAAATGAAAAAAAAAAAATGACTTGGATAAACATTAAAAGGTTCCACATCGAGACAATGCCTTTCCCGAAGTAACTGAGATACTGAAAATCATAAAACATTTACAAGCAAACCTGTAGAAACAAATCTCAGCTACACTGCTTAAGTGACAAGGAATCCCAAAAGCAAAGGAAAACTCAGTCTGGACAGTTCCCTGGTGCTGAAGTTACACCCGCCTCTAAACCCATGTCTGGCTGCTACTTTCACGCCTCCCACCCTCTGCAAAATCCCTGCTGGCTGAACTGTGAGCAAACATAGTAGAACTTCCCAAGACAGGAAAGCAACACCAACTGAAACGACGGTGGGAACCGGAGCCTCCCGGGGATCGAGGATTTACTAGTTGGGAACAGGAAGAACAAAACAGCAGAGTCTGTGCAGGGTGTTAGCACCCGCCGCCGCCGAGGGGGAGGGGCTGGAAGATGGCGGCGGCCGCACACCCACCCGACCCACCGCGCTTAGGCCCCTCTCCGTGCCCGCCGCGATCGTGGCCAGCGCACTCCCTCCCCGGGCTGGGGACAGAGCCGGCCGGCCCCCGCGGACTCGGGACCACGGATCCCGGCGGCGCCCGCACCCCGGGCCTGGGCGCCTTGAGCCGGGTCCGGCGGCCCCGGGAGCACCTGTGCACGGCCATATTGGATTCGGTGCCCCAGTCGCTGGCTGGGCGCGGGGGCGGCGGGAAAGGAAATGGGACGGAGGAGCCCGGCTCCAGCCTCATCGCCGGAGCCCAAGTAGCCCGCGGGGAAAGCCGGGGAAAATGACGCCTCCCAGCTCGCCGCCGTCACCCCGGCCGGCCTCGGAGACACACACACCCCCGGCGGCTCGGACGACTGCAAGCGACCCGGGGTCGGCGGCGGCTGCGATCGAGGGGGGCGGAGGGCAGGGAGCGAGGCGGGAAGATGGAGCCCGGTCCTTACTTGAGCACGGACTGCTCCTTCTCCTCTTCTTTCTTCTGGCGATCCATGACAGCCAGGATGATCTTCCTCTCCTCTTCCGTGAGATGGCTGAGGTCCGGCATCTCGGGCTGCGGAGGAGGCTGCGAGGATGCCGGGGTGGGAGCCGGGCGGCCCCGGGGCCCGACCGGAGCCGACATGTTTGCTGGAGCCGAACCACCCTAGGGAAGCAGGGAGGTAACTCCACGGGCAGCAGCAGCGGCGGCTCCGGTGCGGGCGGCTGGGGCAGCCTCCGGGGCTGGGACAAACACATACAAATCAATGGCCTTCAATCCCAGCGACAGCCCCCCTCCCCCAAGAAAGGAAGCCGGGGGAGGGGAGGGCCGCGGGCGGGGACCGGTGCTGCGCTCGGGGAAACGCTGCTTCTTCCCGGGGGCGAAGGGCTGCCAAGTGAGCGCTTGTCGGGAGCGAGGAAGCTGGAGGCCCCGACGCGGAGTGCGCCGAGCGGCGGGGGAGGGAGGGAGGGAGGGAAGGAGGGAGGGCGGTGGAGTAAGGTGGCGGGGACGGCTGAGGGTGGGGTGACTGGAGGGAGCGGCGGGCGGAGTGGCCGGTGGCTACGCGGCCGATCGGGAAGCGCCGCCCGCCTGCGAGCCCGACCCCCTGGGGAGTCCCGGGAACTCGCCCCCGGACGCGGGGAGGCGGCGTGCCCCGGGCCGGAGGGGTGGCTGCCGCGGATGTCCCGCCGCTCCGGGGCGAGCACGAGGCGCGGGCTGCCGCAGGGACCCCCGCCCCCACCCGGGCCCGAGTGAGCTGGCGGCGGCGGGGTCTCAGCACGCAGCCGCCCCCCGGGTCCGCCTCCGCCCTCCCGCGGGGCCCGCGTCGCCTCCCGGTCGCCCAGGCTGGGACTCGGCGGGCGCTCGGTGGATGGAGGGGACGGTGGGGGCGGGGAGCCGCAGCCTGGGGGACCGTGCGCTCCCGAGCAGGTGGCCGGGGACCCGGGAAGGGGAAGAGCCTGAGCAGTGACCCGAGGGAGTAGCAGAGAACCGGGAGCGCTGGTAGTGTCTCGGGCCGGTACCGGGGCGGGAGTGCGGAAGTTCTGGGAAACTGGGCCGGCCGCACCGGGAAGGGACGGTCAGGGTTTGCCGGAGGCTGGGGATGAGGAAGGCGCCTGGAGGAAAAGGATCAGACCCGCTCCCCGGAGAAGGATGAGCTTGGACCAAGGGCTGTTGGCCCTTTGCTGCCGTTCACTTTTGTCTAGAGGATCGAGATTAGCGTTCGCCTGATTTCAGGAGCCTGGAGATGATGAGCTCCATGAAAGGAGAACGGAAGAAAAACCGGCTCCAGTAGATGGAGGTGGCAGCCGCGGGGTGGGCGCGGGCCCCGGGGGAAGCCACGCGCTGCCCAGACAGCTCTCCCTGGGGCGGGGCGAGCCAGATGGGGGTGATCTGGACCTGCGTCTTCCTCTTCTAGGCGCTCTCGACAAGTGCTTGGGATAGCAAGGTTAGAGTGTGTGTGCACACACCTCTACCATGCCTGCCACACTCGCACTGCTTCGGATCAGACCAGATAGATTATGGGCTGGTGAGCAAAGCCTTCGGGGTTTGTATTATATTTATGTGTAGTAAGCGCTCTCTCTCTCCCCCCCCCCTTTGTCCCCAGGTACCATCTGACTAGTCTCAATGTAAAAGAACTGGGAACAGACAAAGCGGCACTAGATGTCTCTTGTGATTTCTAAGCTGAAATTTCTATATTTTTTCTACATGCTTTGTAACTGGAAAGAAGAAATGGAAAGGTTTGCTTATGTTTTGTTTCATATTATTATTATTACTTCTGATACTACGGCCACTCATCTGTTTTCAACCAGATTCATAATCCAAATTAGTTTTCACTGGTTTGGAGCTGGGCAAACCAAGGGAGAAATGTATCACGATTGATTTAAATGTTTTTAGAGTTAAAGGTTTTATATATATATATATATATATATATATATATATATATATATATATATATATAAAATTCTAACCCAAGCTCATTATAAAGGAAATTGAAACCAAGAAAGGGAGATTTATAAATATGATAAATAATAGAGGTAGAATCGTAAACTTAGTCCAATGTAATACTTTAGTGGTTTTCAACCTTACCACGTAAAAACTACATGAGTTGCTTTTAGAAATACCTGAGCCTAACCCTAGAGCTCTAGAATCTATTTCTAGAACTGAGGCCTAGTCATAGATATGTTTTGTTAGTACCCCAATTGGCTAAGGGCTAGCAAAGGTTGAGAGCTATACAGTGTAAGATAATGGTGAAGAAAACAAGACAGCAAAGAAGACGACAAGCAAAGGGAAGCACTTCTGAAGAAAATTGAATTACCTAAAATTCAAATGTTGGATTTTAATGCACACACACCCCTTTGCTGTCATGTGATGACAGTTCCCAGTCAGTCGATAAACATACTTACAGCTTTAACCTAGGAAACACCAGCCACCAAAAACATGGTAAACTTTTCTTTAAATGTGATGATTGCACTGTAGGGAATAATGTTCCACCTTCCACTTAAAAATTCCATTTTTAAAAATACCAAACCCTAGCCATCATCATCACCACAGTATCAGAAACCAGAATATGCATACACTACTGAGTCTGAACTTGAAAGAAGTTATTCAGACTGGGGAAAATGTGGGTTTGTTTGCAGCAGAGGATCACCTTCTGCCAGTCATATAGCACTCTGAGGTCTGTGTCTCCCTATCCACTTCCGTGCACATGCACAAACACACAGCTTCACCCTCCGGGATGAGACAATACCAACACTTGAAACATAGTGGGCATGAACCTGAATCTCTGCCACAACTGACATCTTCCAGGACTGAGAGTGGGCTGCCTAGGATTTTCTGTTTGGATATTTTGCTGTTGCTGTGGTTTGGTTTTGTTTCAATCTTTTACTACAACTGAATTTCTTTTAGAAGTAGAAGGACATTAAATCATCTGTCTTTAGTCATATGCCTTTACAAAGTAAAAATGTATCATTATTTTTGTATCACATGAATAGATTATAAATAGATGCATATAAAACTTTAAAATGGGCTGTAGCTTAGGTGATTTATTTGTAAAAATATTTACCCAATTTAAGATAGAATTTCTATGCTCATAATGAAATAAAGTGTCCTTGCAATGCTTTGGTTTCTCAAAATACGGATCTTAGAATTATTTGTTTTGTTAAGGTTTATGTTATTTGAAATGTTAGTAGTTTCTTAACTATGTCGTGTATGAAATTCTATCTTACTTACACGTGTCCTTCAGTGGGTGAACACATTTGTAGTAGACTCAAAATAATGTTCTTGCCTAACTTGAGAAGTAACTGCTTTATTAGTAAATTGGGGTTCTTGTAAACTTATGACCCTGTGAACTTTCCTTTTACATAATTATAAGGACTATTTATAACCTTCTAGGTAATTATTAGGACATAAACATGAAATATAAAACTAAAAATCACATTCTAAAATGTATTGAGGACTTTGTATTCTGCGACAAAATTCAAATACTTCACAAGACTCAGAATCATTTGCACTCTACTGCTGCATCCAGATAAATGATTGTTGTTCTACAGTTTGCCCTAACAGGCGAAGCTGCTTCTGTCTTTGCAGTCCTGCGTAGTAAGCAAGCACCCTGGGCTGTGTATGGAGCTTGCTGGTAAGGCACTTGGCCAGTGTTAGTTGGTTTTGTCAACACCAACCATAGTCACCTGAGAAGAGAAGCCCTGTTGAGGACTTGCTTCAATCAGGTTAGACCTGGGGGTGGGGGCATTGTCTTGGCTTATGATCGATGTAGGAGGACCCAGCACATTATGGGTGGTACTACCCCTGATCAGGTAGTCCTGGAGTTCACAAGAAAGCAAACAGAGGACATCAGTAAGCAGCATTCCTCCATTATGTTTGCTTTGGTGAGTTCCTGCCTTGGCCTCCCTGATGATTGACTATACCTTTATCATAGTGACAGAAACATAAACTAAAACAGAATTGGTGCCAGAAGTGGGTTTGTCCTGTGGAAAAGGCATAAGCTTAGGCATTTGAATGCTTGGTCCCCAGGTGGTGGAGGCTTAGTATGTACAGCCTTGCTGGAGGAAGTATGTCACTGGGAGCAGCTTTGAGCCTATCTAATCTCACCCTATATTCAGTTTGCTTACTCATTTGCCTGTCCTCACCACCACCACCCTGCCTTTGTATATACTGTAAAAGATGTAATCTCAGCTCCCTGCTCCTGACACCATGCCTGCTGCTCCCGATTATTATTGACTGCCGTGAACTGTAAGCCCAAATAAACTTTTTTCAGTTGCCAGAAAATTAACTGTAACAGCCGGAATATGTAAGGGCCTTGATTCAGTCCTCAGTACCACATGGGCAGAAAATGAGCAAGCATCCTAAAACCACTCAACACAGGTCAAAATATTGAGATGGCTCCATACTCTACTCAGTACCCATTGAACTCCTTAACTGGTCTGCAAGTCCCATTTCAAGCCTAATCTGATCGCCTAGTTAGAATTACCATACTCCCCTTGAACTATTCCTTGCTTGCACTGTGTTATTTACTTAGTTTATTCTTCTATCTTTTAGACCCTCAGCCCCATCCCTCTGACCTCCTTCTGCCGCTGTACTTTGTGTTCCTCCAATAACTATTTTCATTATAGATTGGAAGTATCTTTACTGCAGCATATTGTTGGTCATTGACTGTGTGTGTACTTCCACCTTCTAAAGTATAAACACCTGGACAGCAGAGCTTTTATTAATGTATCCCAAGCACCTAGAATAATAACTATATGGCTCATAGTGGATGTCTCAACAAGTATTTGGTTAATTGTTTTCTGATGAGAATATTTATAATTATTGGCTTGAATTGGACAGGAGAATGGGAAAAGGCATTCTGAAATGAATGGGGAAATTGATGTGAGAATGTCTTTCTGTGGGCTATGAATGTCATTCTTTAAATAAAGAGACTGTTTTGGCCTATGCAGGCACCGTATAAGTAGGCAGAGGAATTGGAGCATGGATAGGAGGAGGGAGGAGTTAAGACAGACGACCTAGCCTCCCATGAAATAAGACATAATGAGACTGGTAAGCTACAGGCCATGTGGCAGGACAGATTAATAGAAATGGGTTGAATTAAGATGAAAGAGGTAGGGGGCTAGAGAGATGGCTCAGCGGTTAAGAGCACCGTCTGCTCTTCCAGAGGACCCGGGTTCGATTCCCAGCACCCACATTGCAGCTAACAACTGTCTGTAGTTCCAGTTCCAGGCAAACACCAAGGCAAATAAATAAATAAATAAATAAATAAATAAATAATAAAGTTTAAAAAAAAAAAAGATGAAAGAGGTAGCTAGCAACGTGCCTAACACATAGGCCAAACAGCATGAAATTAATATAAGCATCTATGTGTTTCTCTGGGACTTTGGGATTGCTGATGTAGACTGGGACTAAGCAGGCCAGAAAACTTGTGTTACAGGAAATGGATGCAAAGAAACTATTAACTTTTGATTCAGGTCCTGGCAACATCTCTGTCCTTAGCATATAGGTGTGTCTATAGGCAATTCTGTAATGGCAATCATCTTGCTCTCTACCATCTTCAACTTTCAAATGGCTTCCCCTCAGTTTGGCTTACCTTTTCAGTCATATGTCTGCCATATTCTCAGCCCTTCTCTCCTTCTATTTCTTTGCCCTGACCTCTCTTACCAGTGTGCATATGCTGCTCATACATAGCATGTGTTACAATGTGCCTTAACCATTTCCTTGTCTAGATCCTCAGCTGAACCATGAAGAGTGGGAAATGCTCTTTTTCCAGTTTATCCAAGGCCTGTGAAAGTACCTGTTTTGATACAGCAAGTCAATAAATGTATACTGACAAATAAATAAGCAGCTACAATATATGAGAGAATTACTGAGTATAAAGAGCACAGAATGTTAGGAAAAAGTATAGGCATAGGTAATAGTAAGATTATGTTCTAGGTTCTATGCTTTGCTGAAGACTGTAACATTATACACTGTAAGGTTTTAGACAGAAAACTGACATATTTTGATTTTCAGAAGCATTTCCTGCATTCATTTCTTTATTCATATCTAAAACACCTGCCGGGGCTGGAGAGATGGCTCAGTGGTTAAGAGCACCGTCTGCTCTTCCAGAGGACCCGGGTTCGATTCCCAGCACCCACATGGCAGCTAACAACTGTCTGTAGTTCCAGTTCCAGGCAAACACCAAGGCAAATAAATAAATAAATAAATAAAGTTTTAAAAAAAAAAAAGAATTGTCTAAAACACCTGCCAATAGAATTACTCAAAGGACACAGATGTATTCTGATTTGCACTTGAAGACACAAATGGAAGAATTTTTTTAAACTTGGTTACAGAATGTATTTGTGTAGCTATTTTTCTCAGTAGATTATAACAGCATGATAATGAGGCCAAGGTCATGGTTTAAATCCCTGTGTGAGTCAGACAGTGCAATAGCCACAGCTGACTATTAATCTTTGCCAGTTGTCAAATGACAACAAATACTATTTTTGACCAGAAATCAAGTGGGAGAATATGACCGGTTCATCCAAAGCTAATCAGCGTTATTAGAAAAACAACTCAAAGTGCCTGGCTGTTATAAGACCATAGTGCCTTTCTAATTAAAACAACAGCATGTTAGTAGTGCTGACCAAAGAGTACAGTACGGGGCAGGGGAGTGCATCATTTGCTACTAGAAAAGAAGATGAAGATTAGTATAGTTTAATTACTGAAATTCATGACTAAGAAATAATAAAAACATTAGTGGATCTTAGTGGAGTTGGACTTTCTTGTTAAACTTTCTTTGGGCCACCAGCCCCAAAATAATGACTCCAAGTCCTATTATTAAGAATGTTTGGCCTTGGCTTAGGGGTGTCCCACCACTCTGCTAACTTAAATTATCCCATTCCTACTCATTCTACAACATGGCTTTTTACCTCTCCTTCATCCTATACATCCAACTTCCTTAGTATCTTGCTGGCATCTTGCTCGAAGACCTAGATTTATTCCAAGTTCCCCTCTCCATCTGGAAGTCCCACCTAACCTCTCCTGCCTAACTATTGACTGTACAGCTTTTTATTAAACCAATCAGAATAACAGTGACACATCTTCACACAGTGATCAACATCTTAGTGTAAATAAGCTTTATTAATTACTGTTGTATACTTAGCCATGCATGAGGTTATTTCACAATTAACACATTGTAAAAAGCATACAGCTATTATACTAAAAGGTCTTGGGAAAATAATATTCCAATTATTTTTCATTTATACTTTTATAAAGCTATCTCTATTTGTATTACTGCTTAATAATCAGTAAGCACATTTGTAAAGCTAATGTTAAAGACAATGCTAAAAGTTGGCACTTATAACTGTTTTCTTAGCTGAATATTTATCTTAAGTAAAACTTTGCACACAGAAATGAAAAACCAAATGTGACTTTTGTGTGAGAAATAAATTTAAAACTATTAATTTCCAAAGGGATCTGGGCATTCAATGTCAATTAAGTACCAACATCTGCTGACCTTCAGAACTAGTTAAGCAGGATCCATAACACTCTTCAAAACTGCACTTGGATTTTGGAGCATTCAGTCTTATCTATTATTTATTTATTTATTTATTTATTTATTTAATGTGAATTGGTGTTTTGCCTGCATGTATAACTGTAAGGGTATCAGATCTTACACTTAAAGACAGTTGTTAGCTGCCATGTGGATGCTGGGAATCAAACTTAGGTCCTCTGGAAGAACAGTCAGTGCTCTTAACTGCTGAGCCATCTCTCCATCCAGCCCCAGAGCATTCAGTCTTAAGTGGAATGCCTTTTTATAAAAAAAAAAAAAAAAAAAAAACACACACACACACACACGCACACACACATGCACCCACACATGCATGCACACGCACTTGAGGTTCAGGGACCTATGTAAAAAAGAAAAGAGAAAGACTGTTAGGGTCAGAGGGGATGGATGACTCCAAGGAAACAATGCCCTACTGATACAACAGGACCAATGCACACATGAGCCCACTGAGACTATGACAGCACACTCAGAGCATGCACAGGTCCCAGCACTGGGAAGGGGAAGTGGACATTGGTTCCCATCCTTACTCAACATTGGTACCCACTTGCAAAGAAAATACTAGTCCTCTTCAATGGAGTCTCATTGGGTATATTAACCACACTTCATCCTAGACCCCATGCCCAGAAGTAGGTGGATAATACAAAATGATCTCAATATTTTATAGACTTTTGTTCTCACATTACTTTGTTTGGGTAGTTTTGTCTTATTGACCTTTTGCTTGCATATTTTAGTTTCCATTTGTGTGTGTGTGTTTCTTGATTTTTTTTGTTTTTCTAAAGAGACAAAAAGGGCATAGAGTTGGATAAATAGGGAGGTGGGGCAGATACGGGAGGAACTGGATAATGAAGAAGGTGTAATCAGAATATATTGTATGAGAAAGGATTTTTAATAAAAATAAAAATGAAACCTTCCTTGCTATAAACATTGCCAACTCAACTGTGCATGGTGGCACACATCTTTAATCCTAGCACTTGGAAGGCAGATACAGGCAAATTCCTGTGAATCTGAGGCCACCCTGGTGTATGTGAGTTCCGGGGCAGCCGTAACTACATAGAGAAGCTGTCTTAAAAATCCAAACAACAGGGGCTGTAGAGATGGCTCAGTGGTTAAGGGTACTGACTGCTCTTCCAGAGGACCCGGGTTCAATTCCCAGCACCCACATGGCAGCTCACAACTGTCTGTAGTTCCAGTTCCCAATTCCAGGCAAATACCAAGGCAAATAAATAAATAAATAAAATTTAAAAAAAATCCAAACAACAGCAATAATAATAATAATTTGACAACTTGGGCCTACAAAGTAATGACAATCAGGATGAAGGACTAACATCTCTGCCTTCCTTTTACATCTGTCTCCCTCTCTTCAGTCACTTGCCTACCCCTGCATGTGACCATGATAATCACTCAGGGAATGCCTGTGTAAAAACTGATGATACCTAACCTTTCTCACTCCCCTTCAAAACTGAAAACCAAAAAGAAAAAAAAAGTAATTGATGCTTCTTATAGCAACACTCTACAATGTCCCCCCCACGATAGAAGGTACCCGGAGAGCTCCAGTCATTGTCCTCAACACAGCTTCCCAGGACAAACCACGCTGCAACTAAGGGCAGCTATTCACATTGACATGGGTGCAACCTGGAACACAAGTACTGGCCTCGTGAGAACCAGCCTGCCCCCCTTCTGGACCACATCTGCTTAATTATGATTGACCGATAGACACTGCTTCATTATATATACTACTCCTTGTCCTTAGCCCAGTTCTTCCACTATTTAAGCCTGAAGTTCATGCCTGTATTCCAAAAACAAATTTGGAGTGATGGGAAGAAGTCACTTCTCAGCACATTAAGTATTCCCTATCCTTTTGAAATTACACACTCTGTAACTGGGGTTTGGGAAGGGTAGTCAAGCCTAACCCACTGTGGATGCCAAAGTATGGACTTTGTCCTAAAACACCAGTTCTATCATGTATTTCTTGATGAGAACCCAATATGAGTCAGAAGTTTGCTGTGACAAATAGCAAACAAAACAATCAAACTTGAGTTCAAGCATCTTTTATCTAAGCCCACCAGTGTGGAGGAAACAGAGAAGAAAGAAGCAGCCAACACCATGGGAATGTAATATGTGGGGCACTAGAGTACATTCAACAAGACAAAAGATAGTCCAAGGTTTTCTTTTCAATAAAAGTGGCAAGAAAAACATGCAGAGATGAAAAGGAAGAGATCAATACCATGGGTAATTTATTAAGAAGTAAGAGATCAACAACGAGCAGGTAGTTGATTAACTTCATTTAGATACTAAATTAGAGAAAGGTAAAGATTGAGTGCAGGGATGTTTATGTAATAGAACTGGAAATTTGGCCAGTGAGTATTTAATGATAATAAAGAAGTATTTTAGGGTCATAATGGTATATTAATTCTTTGAAAACACAGAGACTTAGAGGCTGAAGACCACTGACTCTCCTTCCAGACTCAAGTTTGATTCCCAGCACTTACATGTTGGTGTGAAGCCATGAGTAACTCCAGGTCCTGGAATAGCTCTGGAGAAACTATGATATCTGGGATTTACTTCAGAATATGTGAATGTGGGTTTGGCCATGGAAGATCAATTATAATGTATTTTTCTTTTATTCATTTTATTTTATCTATTTATTGATAATGTCTTTTATGTAGCTCAGGCTGGCCTTGAAATCATGGGCTTCCTGCATTAGCTTCTTACATGCTGGAATTGCAGGAATGTGCCACTATACCTGCAAAAAACAATGTCCATAGTATTTCTGCAAAGACTATCGGAGTCTCCAACTTGCATTTGATATCATTTATTAAACAGGGAACCAGCAGTTCCTTCATTAGTTGAGTAAATTATATTGATGTTCTAACTTTTTGAACCACTTTGGCTGTGGATATTATTCTTGTACACTGTGAAGATTTGTTGCTTGGGGCTGGAGAGATGGCTCAGCCATTAAGAGCACTGACTGTTCTTTCAGAGGACCTGAGTTCAATTCCCAGCAACCACATGGCAGCTAACAACTATCTGTAATTCCAAGATCTGACACCCTTACAGTTATACATGCAGGCAAAACACCAATTCACATAAAATGAAAATAAATTTTTTTTTAAAAAAAAAAAAAGATGTGTTGCTCATATTGGTTTAATAAAATGTTGATTGGCCAATTAGAAATATAAGTGGAGCTAACAGACTAAGAGAATTCTGGGAAGTAGAAGAGCAGAGTGGCAAATGCCAGGAGACACAGAGGAAGCAAAATGAGAATGCAAGGTACCAAGCCACATGGCTAAACATAAATAGAATCATGGGAATGTTTAAAGTAAGAGTTAGCAAATAATAAGTCTGAGCCATACAACTTGTACAAGCATATGCAAAACAGCTTGTAATTAATATAAGCCTCTGTGTGATTATTTGGGACTAAGAGACTTTGGGTCCAACCTCAGGGCTAGGCCTGGCCAGAAATTTCCTACTATACACTTTCTCCAACCTCTTGAAAAATCTTGTATCTTTCTACTTTACAGGCTAAAACTAGGCCTGAACTGGAGAGATGGCTCAGTGGTCAAAAGTACACCCTGCTTCGCAGATAATTCAAGTTCTGTCCTCAGCCTCCATGTGTAAAAGTTCACAGCTGCCTATAATAAGTCTATCTCCAGAAGATCCAGTGCTCTCTTTGGGTATCCCTGGGCACCTGAGTGCATTCATATATACATATCAGTACACAGACAACCACACATATACAATAGTTAAAATAATAAAGTGGCTTGGAGAGAAAGATCAGCTATAAAGAGCATCTGCTGATCTTTCAAAAGACCTCAGTTCAATGCCCAGCACCCATATATCAGCTCACAACCATCTGTTAACTCTAGTTACAGAAGATCCAGTGCCCTCTTCTGGTCTCCAAAACGACACACATGTAAGTGGCACACATACAGCAAAACACCTGTTTACATTAAATAATTAATGAATACCAATAAAAGATAAAATTTTAAAGCTCCTTTTAAAGGTTTAGACAAAGGAAGTTATGTTTGAAGGTTACTTTTCAAGACTAGACCTCTAGGCTACCTATCTAGATGTGAACTACAACAATCTGTTGCTTAATGTCCCCTAACTAAAGTCTAGACACACTTTCTTTGTAACTCCTGGAACCTAACAGCATAAAACAATTGCATTCAACATAACACTCTCCCTGGTTAGTAACATTTAATATTAAAAAAAAAATAAGAGAAACAATTGTGTAGTTAAGGTGATCAAAAATAAAATGCCTGGTACTATCCCAGTTTTCCAAGGGCAGTCCTGGTTTAATTGTTCAGTTATGATTGTAACTACTTCCATCCCCAAAGCATTCCTGTATATACCTCATATAATATGGTCATATTAAATTTGTCAGAGCATGAACCGGGCTTAGATGCACAATACAAATGGCCATAGAAATTTTTAAAATTCATTGTATTTCTAAAATAAAGGTCTATGTCCAAACTATCTAGTAAATATAATACATGCTAAATTTTTAAAAATAGAGTTAATTAATTCCTCACTAGAGAATTGATGATAGACTTGGCTTATGTTCTCCCATGTGACAACTTTTTGACACCAGCTAGAATACAGAAATAATAAGAGCACCAGAAATATTGAACTTATCTCCCAATGAAAATTCATGCAAAAAGATATTTAACTGCCACTGCTCAGGGTATGAAAGATAAATATTAATTCACAGAGAAGCCATCATCATAAGCCTGACACATAGTAACAAGCTTTGCAGAACCAGCCAGAAAAAAAATACTGTTTGTATTAAAGCATATCCAAAGTAACCATAGAAGCTTTTAGCAAAATCTAGGAATTTAGAGTGGGCTGCAACCCAGACATCCCATGCAAGTAGCTTTCAGGGACAGACAGGCATGCACTTTATCTATGTCTCCTCAGAAATTAGTGTTGCAATATAATTCCTAGTATAAGCGAGCAACAGGTGGGGCCTGTACAAGGTGGTTACTGCTGTCCTCATGAATGAACTGATCCACTCATTTGATTAATGAGCTGATGCATGAATTGATAAATGGATTATCTCAAGAGTGGGTCTGCCGCTTTGTCTGGGTCTCATGTGCTGTCTGTTTCTTACCAGGTGATACTCTGCACAGCTTTGTCACTTTTCCAGCCAGAAGTCCATCACCAAACAGGCCCCTCTTTACCTAGGGCCAGAATTACAAGTAAAAAAAATAAACTTGCTTACTTTCTAAGTGATCCAGAATGTGGTATTGTGTTGTTAGCAACATAAAGCAGACCAGAGCTAGGGGATTCATCTTCCACCATGTGATTGGCTGCTGCTTCAAACGTCTCCTTCTACCTACAAGGATCAAATTAGTCTTATCTAGATGGTGCCTGATCCAACTGCTTTCGCCCATGTCCTTTATTCTGCCAGACACCATGAAATTCAAGAAACCACATCCTCGATCTGATGAAAAGAGACGCAGAGCTTACTATCAGCCCGTACTGATGGGACTGCATTCCTAATTACTGCACTATCTCTCTGATTAGCGTCATATAACACTAGACTGAAAGGGAGATAGAAAAGAGCCCTGTCATTTCCCAACAGAGAAAGGGAAGGGACCAGCAGAAAAAGAACTAAGAATAACCCAGCTTATTGGTCTTCATCTTGCTGAGCAAGCAAAATTTAGTTCATTTCAATGCTAAAAAGAGAAAAATAAGTTTATGTTTATAAGTTGTTACATATTTTATTTGCCTAGTATATATTGAGAAAATAATCTCTATGTCAATTATTTTGAGAAAGCCATTAAATTTTTAGGGTTTCCATTTTTCTCTTATAAAATAAAAGACCTCCACAGAATCAGCAAGATTCTCACTATTCAAACATAATAAGTCAAACACAATTATTAGTTAATACGTTTGAAATGTGCTCTTCACTCATTTGGAATATGCTTTTCGTTAAGCACATATTGGCAACTATTGAAAAATAACATATGCAAAATACATGCCCACCCTTAGAAGGTTCTCAGTCTAGTATAAAAGTCATGGAAAGACTTATACTTCATCACAGCACATGCAGTAGGACGAAACACTACTGGGTGTACGAGAGGCTGTCTCTAACTGTTGAAAGGAAACAAGCTCAATTTTCAGAAGGATCTTTTTAAAATTGAGATTTGTTTATTTTATATGTCTGTGTGTTTTGCCTGCATGGCATATGTGCACCATGTGTACACACTACCTGAGAGGCCAGATGAGAACATCAGGTCCTGGAACTGAAGTTATGGAGAATGTAAACCACCATGTGGGTTCTAGGAACCAGAACTGGGGTAAGTGCTTTTGACTGCTGAGCCACCTCTCCACACCCTCAACTGGACCTTTATAAGAATAAATTGAGAAATAAAATAAAGATAGGAGGTTGCAAATTATTTTGTCTAACTTGAAGGTGTACATATTAAGAGACTGCAAAGCTGTTGCTAGTGAGGCTGGAAACTAAGATGGGAAAATCTATATCTTCTAGCTTGTTCTAAGAAATTTAGACATCATCATGCAAAAGGTGCATAAAAGCTTCCTTTTTATATCACCTTAAAATATAGTTGATAGCCAGGCTGCCTCCCCCACACACACACCCCCGCAATTCTAGCATTCATGAGGTGAAGACAGGTAGACAATGAACTCAAAGCTACTTTAGGCTACTTCTCTCAAGAATAACAGAGACCACCTTATCTTTGTTATTAAATCTCACTTCATTAATAACAAAAAGACATTCGCCAGGCTATTGGTTTTTTCCTCTTGCTAATTATTCTATTTAAATTCATAGTAGTCTAAGGTTAATGTGCTGCTAAGTTATCTGACATAATAGCTCTAGTCTAAGCTACAATAATCACAAAGAGCTAAATTTAAATTTCTACTTATGCATTATTATATTACTCAAAGTTAAATATTAGAAACGTTAGTTCTTCAGTTATTCTAGAGCATTTTAAATATTCATTGCTGTATGTAGCTAAGAGCTTTATTTTGTACATCACCAGCACAAACATCTCCACCCTAAACAAAATGTTTCCTGTTCATCATGTCATTGATGAAAGATCAACTAACCATTTATATAACGGGGAGTCCATATTATGAAAAACATCTCATTGTCTTCTTCTCTTTAATTTTAAAGCATGTATATTTATTCTTGTAAGGGATTTTAAAAAATACAACCACCAATGAAATTAGAAATTAGTAAACTCTAATGAAGGTAAGAATCTTTGCAGGCTCAACAACATCATTTTCCTTTGAGAAACAACACCGAGGTTTGGAAATCTCAGAAGACCATAACACCCTTGAGGGAATGAGCTCATTTGCAAGTAAGTCTGTGAGAATGATGACAGATACACTCCTCACATGTAAGCAATAGATAAATAGGCTCAGTTCCAAAGCTGTGTACAATTGGCACTAATAATTTAGTCAAGGAGAAATGAGCACAGAAACATGAAGTTCTGTGGGGTCCATCCCAGAGCTTTTCCTGATATCAGTAGAGAAGTGTCTTCTAACATTTTCAGTAATGCTAAAGAAAAAAAATCAACACACAAAAGGCAATTTACTGGCTGATGTAACTAGACCGAGGTTGCTAACATTTCAGAATTGGTTGATAGAGGATACGTATGTCTACATACACACACTCAGGGCTCAGCTTCAGTCTTGGGCTACACTATGCTGTCCATGGAGTTGACTTTTTTTGGTGCGATTGTTTCAAGACAGAGTTTCTCTGTGTTAACAGCTCTGGCCATCCTGGAACTTGCTTTGTAGACAAGGCTGGCCTCAAATTTACAGAAATCTGCCTCCCAAGTGCTGGGATTAAAGGCATGTACCACCACTGCCCAGTTTAGGATGTTCACTTTAACATGATATTTTCATGATATGGAATAGCTGAATGATCTATTCAGATGTGAGCTGGTCTCCTCGCATATAGAACACCTCTTCTATGACCAGAGCAGGTCATGCTTGGGTGACTGAGGTTTCAGTATCTGAACTGCAGCAAAGAATGAGATTATCTGACCCACCAAAACCAGTATGTGTTGAGAAAACCATACCATTTACTCTGCTGCCAGCAAAAAACCAAAAAAGTTGACTATTATTTAGTTTTCACTAATATCAATAAATAAATCTTTATATTTTGGGTGATTTTCATTCAATAATAAAATGTACTGTGAAATCCATAAGGGGGAAAATGATATTGGTTTCAGACTCAAATGAAAACCACATGAAGGTTACATAAAGAAGAAAAGAGTGGCATGAAAGTAGTAGATTTTATGTTTTTGGTATAACTATAAACCCCCTAAAAGTGGGAAACTAGTCCAAAGAGATACAATTAATTGGTCATCTTAATTAAGTTAACACAGTTTTTGGCACCAAATTCCACTTATAAGCGAATGAAATTAGACAGGATTTGTTCCTATGTTTACATCAGTTTTCACATTTCATGCCAGAATTATTTCTCCTGGCTTCAATTTCTTCTAAATTGTTCTGCACACCAATACCAAAGTACCCCTTTTAAGGCCCTCTTGGGCAAAGAACATGGCTAACGTGATCCTGGGAGTTCATAGGCCAACCAGTCCAGCCGAAACAATGGAGCTCCAGGTTCAGTGAGTGCCCCTGTCTCAAAATTAGGGTGGAGAGTGATGAAGGAGAATGCCAGATGTATGCTGACATCTGGCCTCTTGCACCTCTTGCATATTGTACACTCACATGCACAGCACATGCATAAGTATGTAAATAAATAAAGTATATGAGATATTACAAGAGAAGAAAACATTACTGAAAAGTGTCAACTCTGAGGTCAGAATGCCAGGTACAAACATATCCTTCTATAAAAATAAGGAAAATATTGTACTTCACTAACAAATTCAACAATCAGGTGAGGTGATATACACATAATGCCCAGTACATGAATGCTCAACAGGAACACAGTTTTATTCTTCAATTCCTCGACTAAAAACCATTAATTGACTTGTGTATACAGAGCCCCAAGTCTATAGCAAATCTGCCTTTTTCTTCATCAGTCTTAATCTCTTTGAGTGTTTTCCTCATGTGGTATAAACCTCCCCCATTCATCTTGTCATAACTGCCCCTTTGGACTCTTTCATAGAAACTGAAATGCTCTTACAGCAGGGATTATTATTGACAATCACTGGCAATGAAAATGATGACAGACTCAATACTTTCTATACAAATATTTTGCCATTTCTATACAAATATTTTATTAATAACAATTGCCCATTATGCATTTTACTAAAATATCCTGGCTTGACATGTGGATAGTCATATGTATTTAATAATACAGGCTTCACTGTGCAACTGGCATTTTCATCTTTTAATTCACATATGATTGATCAGAAACATTTAGAAATTACACTTGAGATTCTGCTATTCGCCACAGAAGAGAACAATAGAAGCATTTATCTAACTATGACATAATGTTTTGCTTATAATTATCATTATAGCTCATATAACATTTTTCTCTCTTCTAAGTGAACACTCTTTACAATGCTAAATGAAAGATGTCTGTTAAAAAATTAATTCAACACAGCAATATTGCAAAGTGGAGGTATGATGAACATGCTAAGTGGAAGAGGCTGAGACGTGCTTCTAAAGAAGAGGTTAAATGAACAGTAAGTATACAAATAATAATTGCAGGACTGGAGAGGTGGCTCAGAGGTTAAGAGCACTGACTGCTCTTCCAGAGGTCCTGAGTTCAATTCCCAGCAACCACATGGTGGCTCACAACCATCTATGATGATATCTGGTACCCTCTTCTGTACACTGTATTGTATAATAAATAAATAAATATTAAAAAATATAATAATTGGAATTTCTCCTCAAATCTCAAAAAGAAAATGCATTCTTAGAATACAGTTCTAATCATTTCTGTCTTTTTCCACTGTATTAGAAACTCTTTGAAAGTAAGTAAAATGCTTTATTATCTTTTATATTCACACACTATATAGCTTAACACATCTTTATATTCACAGCACATCTTTGCATCATTAAAAAAAAAACCACTGAATGATTCCAAAGCACTGTATGATTCACGAACTTAAGACAGTCAGTAAGCCCACAAATAAACCAGTGTCAGGTAATGGTGTAACTCTTGAAGAAAAACATATAAGTATAGAAATAGAACTTTCTTCACCTGTTGATTCTTCCCTTTGATTTTTACCTTTTTTGTTAATATAAATGTTGAAAATATTTTGATATGCTCTGTTAGGTATACTGATGAAACATCATTTTACATTCCTAAAATCTAGCTTGCCCTTTTTAAGTGGATCCATTAATTAACTTAGAAAAATGACTATGACAGATATCTCAACTTCAGCAAGAAAGTTTGGATAATTCATTTCAGATAGCATAATTCCAGTAATTTTTTTTTAATTTTCAGTTTTTGAGGGACCCACCACCCAGCTCTCAAATAGGTCACACAAAGAGACTTTTTTCTTACTTATAAATGCCTGATCTTAGTTTGGCTTGTTTCTTACCAGCTTTGCTTAACTTTAATTATCCTGTCTGTTTTTTGTCTCTGGGCTTTTACCATTTTCTCTTTCTGTATACTTTTCTTTATTTCTTACTCTGTGTCTTGCTGTGTTGCTGGGTAACTGCCCCTGTAGTTCTTTTCTCACTTTGTGTTCTCTCTTTTCCAGATTTTTCCTCCTCTTTATTTTCTCTGCCTGGCAGCCCTGCCTATTCTTTCTACTGCCTCACTATTGGCAGTTCATCTCTTTTTAGACCAATCAGGTGTTTTAGACAGGCAAAGTAACAGCTGGGTAAACTCCAAACTCTGCATCTCCATATCTGATATCGAAATGTTCCTCAGATCTTCAAATCCTTTCAGCTTTGTTGACTGTAACATAGTTCTTCCTCTTGGGCTGTTGTAGTCCCTGTTCGTAGCTCTCCTTGGCAATGGCAAGTACATCTTGAGTACTCCAAGGCAATTCAGGCTACACCTTCATAGCTTTCCCAATCTAAAGAAGGAAATACCTTTAAGGATACAAGAAGCTTACAGAACACCAAATAGATTTTGGCCCCCCAAAAAAGTCTACACACCACATAATAATCAAGCCACAAAACATACAGAACAAAGAAAAAAATTTTAAGAGCTGCAAAAGGAAAGGGCCAATTTACCTATAAAGGCAGACCCATCAGACTAACACCTTACTATTCAATAGAAACAATAAAAGCAAGAAGGTCCTGGTCAGAAGTTATACACACACTAAAAGAGCATGGCTGCCAACCTAGACTACTAAACCCAGCAAAACTATCAATCACCGTAGATGGAGTAAACAAGATATTTCATGACAAAGTCAGACTTGAACAATACCTATCCACAAATCCGGCCCTTCAGAAAGCATTAGGGGGCTAAGGAATGTGCTCGGTGCACATCGGTCCTGCGAGAGAGACCCATGATCAGTGACCCCAAGACCCAAGAGCAGTGAGTAGGAACGATCCACACGTGAGAGCGCCAAAGCAGAGGCCAGACCTGGATGAGATTCACCGCAAGCTGTGGCTGCAGGGACTGGAGCGGCCCAAGCCGGAGATGGACGCTGAGCCCTACCCGGACCTGACAGGGGGTGGCCTGCATCGCTGTCTGGCCTGCGCAAGGTACTTCATCGATTCTGCCAATTGAAGACCCACTTTCTATCCAAAGACCACAAGAAAAGGCTGAAGCAGCTGAGTATCGAACTCTACGGTCAGGAAGAGGCTGAGCAGGCAGCGGGCATGAGCTCCCATGTGTCCTGAAATGGAGAAGCTTCTGTAAAGCCAAGGACAATGTCAATAGGACAAAACAACAGCCTACAGAATGGGAGAAGATTTTCACCAACCCTACAAGTGGCAGAGGACTGATTTCTAAAATATAGAGAGAACTCAAGAAACTGGAGCCCAAAACCTTGAATAACCAAATCAAAAAATGGGGTTCAGAACTAATAAGGGAGTTCTCAGCAGAATTACAAATAGCTGAAAGGCACTTATAAAACATGCTCAACATCTTTACCCATCAGAGAAATGCAAATCAAAACAACTTTGAGATACCACCTGACACCTGTCAGATTAAAGACACAGATGACAGCCTATGCTGGAAAGGTTGTGGAGTGAGGGCAACACTCCTCCATTGTTGGTGGGAGTGTAAACTTGTTCAGCCACTCTAGATGCAGTATGGCAGTCTTTCAGAAAACAGGGAATCAATCTCCACAAGGATCCAGCAATACCACTATTGGGCATATACCCTAAAGACACACATTCACACTCCAAAAGCATTAGCTCAATTATGTTCATAGCAGCATTATTCATAATAGCAAGAACCTGGAAACAACCTAGATGCCTCTCAACTGAAGAATGGATTAACAAACTGTGGTACATCTATACAATGGAGTACTACTCAGCAGTAAGAATAAATGATATTCTAAAATTCGCAGGCAAATGGATGGATTTGGAGAATATCCTCCTGAGTGAGGTATCACAAACCCAGAAAGACAAGCAGCGAATGTACTCACTCATTAGTTGACTTTAAACAAAAATCAAAGCACACCCAAGCTGCAAACCACAACCACTGAACAGCTTGAGATCCGAAGCACCTTGGACCAGCACCTTGGAGCCCATTTCCTCCAGAAGAACACCTGACCCAGTCTTGATATTAGGATGAGGAAATCAGACTTGCGTAGAGTGGATGCTGAACTAAGCCACCTTGGGAACTTAGGACCTCTTGCCCTTGCTGGAGAGGAGATAAGGAGATGGGGAGAAGAGAGAGTGACTGGGAGGGGCTGGAGGGGGAAGGGAGTTTGAACAAGGGGATACATGGATAAAAAATGAGACTCTATTCAAAATTAAAAAAAAATAGAAAGCACAAAGTTGACTGAATAAGGAAGGGTAATAGATCTGGGAAGAACTGGATGAATATAAACAAATTCCATTGTAAAAATTCTCAAAAATCTAATAAAATATAAAATATATTTTAAATTAAAAATACATATTTTGTTATATATATTTGTATAAATTATTGTACCTATACAGTTCATTGAATAATATATTATAAATTTTTAGTCCTTGAAAGTCATTATTAAAAACTATTTAAGATAATTAAGAAATACAAGTTAGTAGTTAGTAATCTAACAATCAAATTTTAGCCATGTTAGTATGTTTTCAATGTCAAACAAATATATTTTTAGATAGACAGATGGTCTCCAAACACTTCAAAGATCTACCTAATGTGGCTTTTAAGATGTTTTAAGAACCTAAGGCTTTTCATGACAGTGAGACATGTTTGATACTGGCAACATCAATGTACTTCAAAAAAAGGATGATGGGCATTGAATAACCTCCACATAGAGTTTGTTTTTATTGTGGCAAAGTTAGCCAGTGGGCAAGAAGCAGCCCTTGCATTGACTGCTGTTAGTAGGCTCTTCAAATTGCAAAATCAGGACACCAAAGAATGCAACTGATAAACTTTGCAAAGACAAAGTATGACAGTCCTTTCAAAATTTCCTTCACAAAAGTGTCATATATTCTAGGCCTGTAGGCTGACGATGAATGCCTCAGTGTTACAGAGGAACCTGTGGTGATTGTCCACACAGTCAACTGCTTCTGTCATTTCTATAGTTTTGAAAATTGTTTGCACTGCATTTCCTACTTACTAGGATAATATTATATCCTTTTATTCATCTCTTAGCATATCAAATGAGGTATTTAAAAAAGTTATGAATGATTGTTAATATATGTAAACAATGTCTGCCTTAGTAAGCATCATATATGTTATGGCTGAGCAGCCTGGTGTTCTTGTGAGATTCCTAAAGGGGGGGTCTCATTTTTTTTTTTTTTTTGCCTGCTTTGATTGCTTGTGAGCAGAATTAGCAACTGTAGTAAGGTGGAAATAATGGTAACAGCCCACTGCCTGGACCATGGCACGCTGCTCTCCTGGGTCCCAAGAGTAGGCCCTTGCCACTGCTGGGGAGATTTCTTGTATCCTTCCTTCATTTATCCTCATGTCTGTAATGTAGCAGATGAATGCAGAGAGAGAAAGACAGGGATACACACACACACACACACACACACACACACACACAGAGAGAGAGAGAGAGAGAGAGAGAGAGAGAGAGAGAGAGACTCTTTTCCTGTTGTGTTCCCGCGTCCAGCCTTGAAGTGATGGTCTGATGGTAACAAGTTATGCTGTGCTTGGTAGCTGTCCCTGGGAGGCCTGCTGGGGACACATGGTGGGGGGGAGTAGATCTAGAAGACAGGGGAGGGGTGAGGAGAGACTGAGGGAAAGGAGGGAGGGGAACTTGTGGTTGGTATATAATATATGAAGAAGAATTTTAAAAAGAAGAAAACAGAAGGGGGAAGAAAGATCTTGGATTCTAGAGCTCAACTGGACTCGGGCCACAGTTCTGCCACTTACTAATAAACTGGTCTTGGACTCTGGGCCTCAGTTTTCACATCTATGGGATGGGCAAAGGGCTAGGACTCATCTCCTGTGGCTCTTGTGTGACATAAATTGTGGGTTATAAAGATATGTGAGATATAAAAAGATCCCCTGATATTTATTATTATAAATGCTTCAGTGTCTTTCAGGATTAGAATGTTTTATCTATCCCAGCACAGCCTCAGCTAAGACAGATGGACCTTGATTGAAATTTGAAGAAAAATAAAGTAAAAATAAAAAAAGAAATTCGAAGAAAAATAAAACAGCAAAGGACCTATGGCTCTTTCACTCTCCTTCTGTCTCCCTTTGTCCTCTCTCTCTCTCTCTCTCTCTCTGTCTTTCTCTCTCTCTCTATGTATCTCTGTCTTTCTCTCTCTGCATTCATCTGCTACATTACAGACAGATATGAAGATAAATGAAGGAAGGATATAAGAAATCTCCCCAGCAGTGGCAAGGGCCTACTTTTGGGACCCAGGAGAGCAGCATGCCATGGTCCAGGCAGTGGGCTGTTACCATTATTTCCACCTTACTACAGTTGCTAATTCTGCTCACAAGCAATCAAAGAATACAGCAATACTCTTACCAATAATATCTGAGTGTGTGCCCAGTACTGGGCGAATGCTTTAAATGTCATTTTTCTCTTATTTCTGCCTGGATGACAAAAGAAACAGCATAACTGTCATCTGTCTGTCACTAGAGCTGACAGGGACCATGTATAATCGGAGGCAGGTTACCTAACTTATTTGTGACAGTTTCTGTGGGGGTTAGAAGTGGTATTTATTGTATTGGTTCACTATGTGGACCCTAAAGGCTGACTGCTCTGGCCAATCACCCAATTCTATCTCTATGAGCTGTGTGGCCTTGGGCCTTTGTTCCTGAAATGAATGTTGTAAGGGTGACACATTCTCCACAGCGTTTTCATAGTGACTAAAACAGTTATATCTACAAAGATTCTTTAGAATGCCAAGAGACAAGGCCTTTCTCACCTTTTTCTGTGAATATATGTGTTAGTCTAACCATTGTATCTCATTCTTTTCCTTATCTTTTTGTAAGAATAAGTCTATTTTCTTCCAACATCTAATTTGCTAAATCAAAAACAGGCCAAGAAACACTATGCATTGCATGTATACTATATATTTAATAAATGTCAGCTATGAATATTAATGCTTATATAACATTAAAGGAAACAAATTCAGAGAGAAATAACTTTTCAAGGTTACACAGTCAGTGGGTGGTAATGCTGGAATTTAAACTCAGAGTCCAAAGTCTTAATTACCTTAATTATCATACTCTGCTGCTATTGCTGGAAAGCTAGTAGAGCACTGCAGATGTTTGGTAATTTACCTGTTTCTTGAGGGTGATGCTGACCATGCCAACCATGTGTACGGCAACTCTTTACATTAGGGCTTTATCAAAATGGAGATTGTTGCCTCTTAATTCACTTCTCGTACAGCATCCCAAACTTTGCTCAAAACACTATCAAATATAAGTCCTAGCTCTCTCCTGCTCGTCTGTCAGTCTAGCCAGAGGGAGCTCCCCATGTAGAAGAGCTGTGCAGTGAGGCTCGCAGTTCTCAGGCAGCCCGTGATTCCAGAATTACCCTCCTGCTGCTGTCCTGAGCCCCGAGGCCAAAAGTGACTCTGACTGAGGAAATGAATAAACCACCATTTGGTTTTTCAAAATTAGTCTTTAGCTATTTGCAGAAGCAGAACTAAAGGAATTTGAAGGAACAATAAAAGAAGTAGTGTGTGTCCTTGCTTTGATGATGTGTCTCAAGTTCCTCAGCTTTATCCAGCTACGTAAGAAGGAGAGAAAATACTTCCAGATGATTCTCCCTTTCATTCTCTTTAAATAAAGGCCCAAAGATCAGCAAATCTGATAAAATGGAATGAACCAGACTAGGACAAAAGTATATTATTTTGACCATACAGCTGATCCGTATCAAGCAATATAAACAAATACTTTCATTTTACAGTAGGTTAAGTGATTTAGCTCTCAAGTGCCATCAGATTTTCTCCCCCACTGAATTTCTTTCCGGAAACAGTGTTCAATTAGCGTTGAAAACAAAGCTGTGATGTCATCTAACTTCCTTCTGTGTCTCACTCTTCTTGGAAGTACCAGCTTTGCTCATCCAGCCATCATCTCGTATTTCCAACCTGACCAAAGATTCAGAGAGCTGATAGGAATATTATTATTCTACCAAAATGTAGAATAATTGATAAAATACATCTACCTTTAAACTCATCAAGAAGCTAATATCACAGGGCCATACAATACACTGGAATTCAAAGAAAGACCAAAAGTTCCAAGGAAAATTATATGGTGACTGAGCAGAGGTACTATCCATAATCTCCAGGGGGGATAGAGACAGAAAACATGATCTTAGAATGTGAAAAAGATTTAAGAGTTTATTAAAGTAAATGATTTGATACTGGGATATGATTTCTATGTGACTGTAGCATATGACACAGGTCAGTGCTATCTGAGAAAAAAGATATGACTAGTTTTTATGTTGCTCTATATAGTTGTTACTTTTTCAAAGAAAAAGTATCATTACGCTCATCTGTGGTGATATATTGTATATTTAATAAAAATCAGTCTGGAATATCAGAGAACAGAATCACCCACAATCAAGCCATGGAGGGCAGAGTGGTGATGTACATCTTTAAGCCCATCAGTCAGGAGACAGAGAATGTTCTGCATCTCTGTGAGTTCAAGGCCTGACAAGCAGTGGTAGCTCACACTTTTAATCCTAACTCTAATGCAGAGTTGAACCTGAAAGTGAAGCAGCTGGGCAGGGAAGGTATTTAAGGCAGGAGGAACAGAGATTCAGGCATTCTGTAGGAGCGACCAGCCATGTGGAGGACTCTTGAAGACAGCTTTTACCCTGTTTCACCTGAGAAGTCAGCTGGGTGAGAATTGACTGTGGTTTGTTTTCTCTCTCTGATATTTCAGGTTTTCCCCAAAAAATATCTGGCTCTGGGTTTTCATTATATATTAACTAAAATCCATGCAATACTCATCCATCCTACCTAGAATCATACTAAAATTCAACCCACACGTACATGTATGCAATTCTCAATTTGTCACACACAATTGATCAGGTGCCATATACTCAAGTATAAACAATAACTGGTTTTTAAAATAAATTACCTAACACAAATAGGAAAGTTATCATTCTTAAAAGTTATAGACACAAGGTATTCAAAATATGTAGAGTGGAGAGAACAGGGTCTCTAATCAGGTCCATTCCACAGGACAGGGATCATTTGCAGATGAAGAGCCAAGACTTCTCGGTGGGGAGGAGCTGGGCATCTCCATGGATTGAATAAATCTTAAACATCATAGTCACAGGCGCATTTGTGTTAGAGACACAGGATGAAGAGGGGAGATGTGAAGTCTCACCCATTTTCCATTGAAGATGAGGGGATTTGAGCATCACTGTGTCTTAGTTGGGGTTTCTGTTGCTGCCATAAAACATCATGACCAAAGCAACTTTGGAGGAAAGAGATTATTTGGCTTACACTTCCACATCACTGTTCATCATTGAAGAAAGAACTCAAACAGGGCAGTAACCTGGAGGCAGGAGCTGATGCAGAGGCCAGGGGTGAACACTGCTTACTGGCTTGCTTCCCATGACTTGCTCAGCCTGCTTTCTTATAGACGTAGGACCACCAGCTCAGGGATGGCTCCATCCAGAAACTCCCTAAAGGCATGTCTGTGTACAGCCCAGTCTCCTAGAGGCATTTTTTAAATTAAGGTCCACTCCTTTCAGATAACTATTGTTGTATCAAGTTGGCATAAAACTAGCCAACACACTGTGACTCTTCGACAGTTTTTGCACTTAAGACGGGATATTGCTACTACTGTAATGGGAAACTTGTGAAGAGGAAACAATGTGAAATCAAGACTGAGGCAGGATAGCAAGGAATGTGGTCATTTCAAATGTTTGTTCCCTTCTCAACAGCAGCAACATAAAGCCTCCGTCCAGCCTCCCTGCTTCCTGCACACAGGGTAAATGTCTTCTACCCACACTTTTAGCACCACATGAACACTTATGAAATTTTCATCTTATTGCTTATATTACAAAACATCTCCTTTTGAAAATTTACCTATTTTTATTTTATGTGCATTGGTGTTTTTGTCTTGCATATATAGCTACATGAGGGTGTTAGTCTCCTGAAACTGGAGTTACAGACTGATGTGAGCTGCCATCATATGGATGCTGGAAGTTGAACCTGTGTCCTCTGGAAGAGCAGCCAGTGCTCTTAATCACTGAGCTGCTGTCCCAGCCCACAAGTCATCACTTTTTTTTTTTTTTTTTTTTTTTTGTCAGTCTCATGATTTTTTTTTAAGCCCACTGCAATGCACAGGGCAAGACACTGAATAGAGAGCCAGATGAGTATTACTAGGTCCTCTTTATCAGCTTTTTTTCTGAGCCAGATGCCATCTCTTACTAATGTCTGACATGGGTTTTCCATTTCTGAGGTAGCACGGTGCCATACACTATGTTCACTTAGAAATCATATTCTGTCGCCCATCACTTTATTTTTATAAACTTCCAAATATTGTCCACAGTCCAAAACCAGTTTTCCTACACCCATTAACCACTGTAGCCAATTAGCATCTATGTTTCAATAACATAGAAGAAAAAATCCTAGCCATATCAAAAATAGAACAAAACAAATATTATTTTATAATAAAATTGGCTTCTACAAGGAAAAGGCTCTCAGAAAAGTATTTGAAATTTTATCAAATCCCAAACAAAAGTTGTTAACAATGACTTCAACCAGAAGCAGTCAGAATTGTATCACTGAGCATCAAATCTTAAATGTAACATAAACCTTTGCCTACAGGGAAAAGTGGATCAATTGTGATGGAAAAACAGATACATTTTAATCCTGTGTTCTGTTGACTTAAGTCTTCATATGAAGGGAAACTCTATTGTAAGGAAAAGGGATGTAAAAAAATCTGTCGGGGCTGGAGAGATGGCTCAGCAGTTAAGAGCACCGTCTGCTCTTCCAGAGAACCCGGGTTTGATTCCCAGCACCCACATGGCAGCTAACAACTGTCTGTAGTTCCAGTTCCAGGCAAAACACCAAGGCAAATAAATAAATAAAGTTTTTTTTTTTTTTTTTAAATCTGTCTGTTTTATTTGTTCATTAGTTTTCTTTTCTTTTTTTTCAGTTTGCTAAGCTGTGACCAGATTACAAAAATATCAGGCAACACCTTGGTTTATCCATCTAATAAGCCCGTTTATCTGGTCTTCCCTGTTGCCAGCATCTCCAACTTCAACAAAATGAGTTGCCTTTTTCTTCATTCCACCTCATGGAGAGAATAATTTGAAGGGCCACAGGAAGTTATTCGCTTCCTTGAAGCGTTTTCCAACAGAATAGATCTCATGAATTAGATCTTCTATGCAGATGATGCCATATTTACCCAGAGGCTGAGCAATCAAGGAAGTGTCTGTCAAGGCAATTCTCTTATTGATTTTATCATAGTCTCGTTTGCAGATGAGTTCATTTACTGACTTCAGATTGGGATACCCCCATGCAATGTATGGTTCCACAATCCTCAGCATGTTAATTGAAGCCTTGTTGAGCTTAGCAAAGCTGCTGTTAAAAATCTGACAAAGACAGAGAAGCTGTAACACCCTGAGGACCTTTGGGCTTACGTCATTGATACCTCAGATTCTGATGGCAAATACCAACTTTGGTTCTGCAGGGACACAGACGTTTCCAGCTTCCTCTGTCATCCGAATCTCAGTCCAGTACATCTGCCTGTATTCCTTGTGACATGCCTTTTCTTAGATAAGCTTCCCCCTTGCTTTTTGAAATGTCGTCAGGGCAAACTTCTTTCGAAGATGCTTCACCTTCAACTCTGCGAAATTCCTTCACTTTTTCTTTTCTTCTCTCCGCCCACCCTCCCAAGAAATTTATTTTTATTTATTTAAAAAGGTCTTTTTCCCATATATACCACTGCTCCCCCCTCCTTCCCTCCTCCCAGTCCTCCCTCAGCCCCCTCCACCCTATCCCCCCCCCATTCATTCCCCCAGGAGGGCAAGGAGTCCCACGGTCAGTCAGTTTGGTCTGGTATATTCCAGTTGAGATAGGTCCGAGTACCTCATTCCACAGGCCAGGTTAGGTGTTCTTCTGTAGAGAATGGGCTCCAAGATGCCAATTCACGCACCAGGAACATAGTCTGATTCTACTCCAAGAGGCTCCACAAACTGCCCACACCATTTGAAAGTCTACCTTTGGAGGGTTTGTTCATTCCTGAAGGTTCCTCAGCAGTTGTTTCTGATTCAGTGATTCCCAATAGCTCCAGTCAGCCGTCTCTGTGGGTGTCCTCCTTATGATCCTGATCCCTTTGCTCAGATTCTCTCTCTGTTTCTCTCTCTGTTTCTCTCTCTGTTTCTCTCTCTGTGTCTCTCTGTGTCTCTCTGTCTCTCTCTCTGTGTCTCTCTGTCTCTCTCTCTCTGTCTCTCTCTCTCTCTCTCTCTCTCTCTCTCTCTCTCTCTCTCTCTCTCTCTCTCTCCAACTATGCCAGGAGCTCGACCTAGTGCTTAGCTATGGATTTTTGCTTCTGCCTCCATCCATTGCTAAGTGAAAATTCTATAATGACACTTAGGATGGTCATTCATTTGATTATAAGCCCTGTTTAGGCACTCTTCCTACTATTGCTTGGAGACCTAGCCAAGAACATCTTGTGGGTTCTTGGAGGTTTCCTTAGCAGCAGATTTCTTTCTTACCTCACAGTGGCTCCCTCTATCAAGATTGCTTCTTTTTTAGACAGAGCCTTTCTATGTGGTCTTGGAGCTAGTTTTATAACTATGTAAACTGGGCTGTCCTCAAACTCAGAAGGATCTGCCTGCCTCTGCCCCTGCCTCTGCTGGATAAAAGGCATGCACCACCACAAACCATGTCTTTTCTATAGTGGTTAGTAAGGTTATATCTTCTTCCTCCTAGTAAAGCATCAAGCTAGCACAGGGTAATGAAATCTGTTGGCTTGGGTTTTGCTATCTGCGCATTAGACTGAAGCCTTTGCTTTATCACTGTGTTACATTCCATTTCTTCAGCATCTTCTCTTACTGATTTTGTTTGTTTTTTGAGGCAGTCTTAGTACATAGCTCTGTTTGGACAGAACCTGAGGTTCTGCTTTAATTTCACAAGTGCTGGGATTGCTGACCTTCTCTTCTTCTTAAGCATTTCTGACACAGTAGGAACCTTCTTTTCCTTCTCCAGGCACAGCCTCCATGTCTCCAGTCAGGGAAAAAAAGAAGAGCTATTTGTTAGTTTTCAGTGAGTAATTTTAAAAAAAAAGTCTTGACCTAATCATTTCATTCTCAAGACTAGACATAATGCAATATGAAGAGCAGTAAGAGTATCTCAAGATCTTGACTAGCTCTCCTTAAAGCTTGGGATAAGAGCTACCAGAGCAACCCCAGAATCTTCCTGTAGTTCTGTGACTTGGAGGCTTCTCTGTCCCTTGGCTTATGGATGCCTTTTCCTCTTACCATCTTGCTTTTACAGTGCTGTTATCTCAGGCAACTCATCACTTGGGTGGCGGATAACATTGTTCTGTAGTAATGATGTTTTAAAGTACAAGTTGTCCGTAGTGACCAGAATGCAGTCTTAGTCACTTGAACCAGTTTCTTCTTGATTTATTAAAGTCAGTTTTAACAGATTGTTACTCCCAGTTCACTGCCAAGCCAGCTGGTAATGAAGTTCAGTCTTAAACACTAGGTACTGCCTGTGGTCCCAACTGCAGAAAGTTTTCATCCCTCAATATTCAACTACTATTTAAGCTGTCATGCTTGTATTCTGTATTAGGTATGCTAAGTCTGATTTCATTTGTTTTACCAACACTCCTTTGGCCAATTTCTTCCATAATTTATCTGAGGCTATTCCGTCACTGACCCTCTCAGCAGCTTCACAACTGACTAACACGCCTCTCATTTTCCATGTTCCTAAACTTTCTTTCCCAAGTGCTTCTCTAGGTGATTTTTATGTTTAAGTTTGATGTTGGCTGCCGGCTTCTTGTAAATCGCCTTTATTATATTTAGATATTTTCCCTGTATTCCTGATCTCTCCAGGACTTTTATCATAAAGGAGTGTTGGACTTTGTCAAAGGTTTTATCAGCATCTAAGTAGATGATCCTGTAGGTTTTTTTTCCCTTCAATTTGCTTATATGATGAATGACATTCACAGTTTTTCCATATGTTGAACCATCCCTGCATTTCTGGGATGAAGCCTACTTGATCATGGTGAATGAATTTTTTTATATGTTATTTTAATTGATTTGCCAGAATTTAGTTGAGTATTTTTGCATCAATATTCATGAGGGAGATTGATCTGTAGTTCTCTTTTTTAGTTGCTTCCATTGATATGAGTATTAAAGTACAAGTTCTAATTAAAATAAATTTAAAACAAAAGCAAGAAAACTGCCATTTATATGAGGGAAAATATACCATTGACTGTAAGCACATGATGACAATGACTGTCAGAATAAAATTTAAAGTATTGGCAAAGTGTGATCTTGATATAATTACAAGCATGTAACTATTTTTGTTCAGATGCTGCATCAGTAACTGAAAAATTAACATGTGATAGCTTCGAAATTGATTAAAATGGTGAACTTTTTCTTTTAAAAGTACATAATCTTTAGGTACTTCCACATATGGTTTCAGAAAAATTCTCCAGAGTGAATCCTTTTAGGGGAAGAACCAGGCTGAAAGAAGCTATCCACATACATACATACATACATACATACATACATACATACATACATACCTATATGGTTCATCTCTAGTGTGAGTCATTTCACATGTTCAAATAAAACTAGAATGAAAGGCTTTCCCACAATTCTCCCAAACAGGATTTTTCTCCACTGAATCCTTTCATGATATCAAAAGAAACTGTAATTAGTAAAGGTAAAGCATTTATCCACACATTTTAGTTGTCTATTGAGGCAGGATTTCAGTATTTAGTCCAGGCTAGCTTCAAACTTTCCAGACTTGAGTTACCAACTTTTTTTTTAAAGAATATAGATATTCTTTATATATATATATGTATATATATATATATACATATATTCTTACAATATGTAAGTCCTACCTGGCCTGAAACTTAATACAGAAAGCAGATTGGCCTCAAACAAAGAGATACATCTGCTTTTGCCTCCTGAGCACTGGGAGAAATTTTAAGCAACTAAAGATTGGTTAACAAAATTTACTTTACAACTGTGTACTGGATTAAGATATGATGCTGAGGAGTTTCATGAAGAAGAGTAATAATTATATAAAGCTTCAAAGAGGATGTAACTACAAAATTTGAGGATGAGGTCAGGGAAGGTTTGGCTTCTGCAACTGAAACTAATAAAACTAGAATGACATGGCACCTACAGCAGTGACTCACATTCAATCATTTATAGCCTCATTCAAAATGTAGTCGCTGCTTTCCTAGTGCATCTCTCAAAAGATGTTAGCCTAACTCACTGCCATTGTCAAATGCCTGCTGTTACAGCTGACCTACCATACAAAGGCAGGTAAGAGAGAAAGTTAATAGTAGTTGTATTCAGCCTCCAAGATAAAAAAGCATTTCACTGAAGATCACCATCAATTACGCAGTTGGAACATACCTAGAATAGAGCAAGGCCAAGCTACACTTAATTTATAAAAATAGCTGAGTAATTACATCTAACCTTTTTTGTTGTGATTACCTATAAAGTGCTGCAGGAGCAGGAGGAACTAGGGAGAAGTCTGTCTGGGAATGTCACAGGTAACACCAAGAATGCACATTTAGTGCCAGACAAGAAAATAAATTGCCAGATGGATTTTCAAGAGATATTGTTCAGGAGCAAGAGAAAAGTAAGAAATGTTAGGAGAAAGGCAAGGCTGACCTCTGATAAGAGACTTAGGATGAGGCATAGTCACAAGGGAGTAATTTATAGATAATGTTAGAAGTTAGGAGAAAACATCCCAGCAGAGGCTGCCATACTAAGCATTTTTCCAAAAGAAGTTAATAACTTGCAATGTCAGGTGACTGAGATAAGCATTTGTGACTGGTCATACATACAGTAAAAGACTGGAAACGGGATGTGATTGGTTGACTGCATCAATCAGCTATGATAACACATTGCAGAAATACTGCCATACCTCTGTTACTTATGAGTAACAAGTTCAGTAGTTAGCAAATTTTAGTCTTTGGGTGATACTTGGATCATTGTTTCTACATCCTCAAACAAACATAAAATTAAGAAAAACCTTAACAGTGCGGTGGTAGTGGGGCACACCTTTAATCCCAGCACTCAGGGGGCAGAGGCATTCTGTGCTTCTGTACATTCAAGGCCAGCCTGGTCTACAGAGAGAGTTCCAGACAATCAAAGCTGTTGCACAGAGAAACCTTGTCAAAAAAAAACCCCAAAAAACAAAAAGAAATACTTTTACATTGAGTTTTATCCTGAGTATCTGTGATACCATGAGTTACTTATTCGTTAAATCCTTTGCTAACATCTATTACCAAAAGTGCATGACTTTTACAATAACAGCATTTTATCTGTGTACCAGCTGAAATCAATCTGTGTATTATGGGTGCCATCAATTACATGGTTACCATGCTGAGAACTGCAACTATACCTGGGCTTGCTTTCCTTTAGGATATTGCTTAACTCTTTTAAAATCATGTGTGGGGTGTGTGTGTGTGTGTGTGTGTGTGTGTGTGTGTGTGTGTGTGTGTAAGAGCGAGCACAAAAGCACACGAGTATACAACCTCACGTGTCATTATACAGTTGTTGTTCACCTTGGTTTAAGACACAGGATCTTTCAATGTCCTAGAACTAGCCATCTGGCTTGGCTCACTGGCCAGCAAGTCCTAGGGATCTGCCTGCTTCAGTCTTCCTAGTGCTGGGATTACAAGCACATGCCACTTTGCTCATGGCATTTTCACACAGGTACCAAGGATAAAACTTGGGTCCTTATGCTTCCCGGGTAAGCTGTTTACTGACAGAGCTATCTTACCAACCTCCTTTGCTTTGTAAGAAAAAGAAAAACAGGGAAAAATAAGGTACCATTAACTTTCTACTGCTTGAGTAGTTCAGGGTCTTAACATGAGTCATTGAAACTTCTGGACAGTGTAACAAGCCAAAAGGGGAGCCATTCAGTAAGGGAGCTTTGGGTTAACAGAAGAACAAGATCTTTTCAGACATGGAACTACAGCTCTCCTGCAATTCAGATGCTCCAGGGTATCTGAAATATACTTTTATTCAGGTTATAAGAAGAAAAGTTGTTGTTGTGTGTGAATCATCAATGTACAAAACTTCTATGTGGAAATCAACTAATATTTGTGAGAGTATTTTCATTGGCAAAGAAAAGCATATGGGACATTCACTATCTGGTCCCATCATACAAACATACCTACCGAGTTTCTACCATGCTGCATTAGTCACAGTAAATCAATTCCTACCACACTACATCAATAATTTCTCCTTCCAGTAGTTGTGCTACCAAGAGAGAGATTGAAGCAAGTAGCCAGTGCTGATATCTGGGCAGATTCGAGTTCTGAGCTCAGCCTCCTAACTTACAAAGTAGCCATTTGTGGGCAGGAGAGATGGCTCATCGGTTAGGAGCACTGACTGTTCTTCTGGAGGATCTGAGTTCGATTCCCAGCATCCACATGGCAGCTAACTGTCTGTAATTCCAAGATCTGATACCCTTACACAGTTATACATGCAGGCAAAATACCAATTCACATAAAATAAAAATAGATGTTTTTTTAAAAGTAGTGATTTGTGACTTACATTAGTAACGGGTAAGAGTCAACTAAACTGGACCAATTTTGTAAAATGTTCAAAAGAAAGTATTTTCTCAACTTTTAAGAATACTCTACTGAGGGGCTGGAGAGATGGCTCAGCAGTTAAGAGCACCGTCTGCTCTTCCAGAGGACCGGGGTTCAATTCCCAGCACCCACATGGCAGCTAACAACTGTCTGTAGTTCCAGTTCCAGACAAACACCAAATAAACAAATAAAGTTTAAAAAAAAAAAGAATACTCTACTGAAAAGCTCCCTCATGTGGAACTGTCTTAAGGAATGTATGCTGTACAGCTAGCTGTTTGGCATCTTTCACTGCTACGCATGCTCATTTGGACTCATTGTAAGTTAGAGAGCGTTATAGTTATACATATTGTTGTTCTACAGATAGACCACAATTCTACCTTAAGGTTTTTAAGGCATGTTTAATATATAAAAGTTGAATATATTTAATATGTACAGCTTTATAAATTTACAGGTAAGTGTACACTGTAAAATCGTTACCCTAGTCTGTATAATAAACCAATCCAACACTCCCGGGGGGTAGGGAGGAAGAATACTCTACTGAGTAAATTACTTACATCTGAGACTCAGTTTAGACAAAAGACTGTCATTTCTTTGAAACCTTAGTAGGGCCATCAGATACTAAAGGCAACTAAATCTCTGTATTTCCAAGTCCTGGCTTTATTTATTGGAATTTCAAGAGGGCTCCACTGCTCATTTCAAAGTTTTATCTTACATCTTACTAATAGACTGCCAGTGAAACATATGTACTTAAACAGAGAAGAAACAAAACCCATTCCGTGGGTAATGCATTAGCTATCTTCCCATAAAACTATCTGATACATCAATTTGGGAAGAGAAGAGTGTAGGTTCTCGACATCTCAGCCCTTAATCCGGTGGCAGCACTCTTTTAGGGTTTGTGGTAAGGTGGCACTTTGTGGTTCCTACCATTGAGAGAGAGAAACCATTCACATCTTATTCAGGAAGCAAAGTAAACAGGAACTGTGGTGACCACAGTCCCACAATCACCAGTGAAGGTGCATTCACAATGACTTAACAAGACCCCAGGTGCCACCTCCTATAGGCTCTATAGTGTCCTTATAGTGGTACCCTGGGGACCAAGACTTCAGCACACGGGTCTTTGGGGGAACATTTGAGATCTAAACTGTATGGAAAGTACATAAAATATGTTCAGACACAGAAACCTGGGACCTTGTCACTACACCACCTGCCTGCCTTCTAAGTGCTCTGCTGGCCTTATTATTTTGTCTTTTTCTCACTTAGGTCATCAGTTAATCATTTCTGTTAATTAGCTGTTAAGAGAGCAACGTGATGTCTAGGAAGCAGAATCCAGGACCAAGTTCTAATTATACACTTCTGAAAACAGAGAGGCTTTGTGTCAGATGATCTCTCGGGAACATTAGTACATAAATTGTGTTCCTTTTTACTCTTCTTTTTAAAAATACTTTTTACTTATTTACTTGGTGTGTGTGCACAAGTGTTTGTGCATGCATATGTGTATGTGTGTATGCGTGTTTGTGCATGCATATGTGTGTGTGCATGTTTGTAAGCATGTGTATTCACATTGCACACAGAGCACCACTTGCCGGGACTGATGCTCTTCTTACATACATGAGACCCAGGTACAGAACTAAGGCAGTCAGGTTTGGGGACAATCTCCTTTAGCTGCTAACTCTTCTGCTTTGGCTGCTCCCTGTTTACTTCTCTAACTTCATAAAAATATTTTATGTCATAAAATCTTAGAAGGAAGTGGTGATTAGCCTTCATGACCTTGACTTTGGCAATGCATTCTTAGATGGCACCAAATGTATGAACAGGAGCAAAAAATAGATACGTTGGATTTCCTCCAAATTTAAAGCTTTTATATATCAAAAGACATTATAAAGAAACTGAAAAGGCAAAGCAGGCTTGCAAAGCTGCATCCAATAAAGGACTTGGACCCAAGAATACATAAAGAATTGAATAAAGTTTAAAGAATCCAGCTTCAAATAATAAGCAAAGGATGTGTGTGGACATTTAAGGAAGTGGTCAGTAAAGCACAGACAAGATGCTTACTCAACCAATAGGGGAAGTCAAGTCAAAATCCTATCAAGACTCTAGTTTATACTCATTATGATGGATCTCATTTCTTATAAAACAAACGAGTCTTCATAAGGATACAGACAAATAGGATCCCTGGTGTATTGTGTGTAAAATAATGCACCTGCTGTAGAAGACAGTGTAGTGGTTCCTCAAAAAGCTCAATGTAAATTACTATGCAGTCCACCAATTCCACTCTTGGGAACAAAGCTGAAAGAATTTAAAACAGGTAAGAAAACAAATGCTTGCACATGAACGCCATTGGCAGCAGTATTCCCAAGTGAATGTTATAAGTGGGTAAACAAAATGTAGCATTTAAAGACAATGGAATATTATTTGCCATAAAAAGAAATGATGTGAGGTTGGAAAGATAGCTCAGCAGTTAGGACCTCTGACTTCTTCCAGAGGACCTGAAGTCTGATATCAAAACCTACGTGATGGTTTATGTTTACAATTGTAACTTAGAACTGTCTTGAGAGGTGCAGGACAAAAATTGGTAAAATTTGTAAGAGGAGGGAGGGATCACCCAGCAGTCGTTCTGGATGGCTTTAGTCAACTTGACATAAGCTAAAGTCATCTGAAAAAAGGGAACCTCAATTAAGATCTGGCTGTAGAGAAGCTTGTAAGGCATTTTCTTAGTTCGAGAGTGATAAAGGAGGGCCCAGCCCATTATGGGTGGTGCCACCTATCGGCTAGTGGTTCTGGGTTCTATAAGCAGCCCGAGCCTGCCATGGAGAGCAAGCCAGCATGTAGCACCCTCTCCATCAGCTCCTGCTCCTGGGTTCCTGCCTTTTGAGTTCCTGTCTTGACATCCTTCAGTGGTGAACAGTGATGTAGAAGTGTGAGCCAAATAAACCCTCTTCTCCCCAACTTGCTTTAGCTATGGTGCTTCATTAGAGCCATAGTAACCCTAAGGCAGCCATCTAGAGCACCTTTGACTCTTTCAGAGGACCCAGGTTCAATTCCTACCACTTGCATGAGGCTCAAAACCATCCATAACTCCAATTCCAGGGAATCTGACACCCTCTTCTAGCCGTGGACACTGGGCATGCATGTGGTACACAGGTATACATGCAGGCAAAACACTTATGCACACAAAATAAAAATAAATCAATTTTAAGAAATTTGAAAAATAAAGTGTTGATTTGTGCTATGATGAAAAGTAATCTCAAAACTATTATAGTAAGAAGCTTGCTGCACAAGCTTATACATTGTAATTACCTCGTTTATATGGGATATCAGGAGGGATGATAAACCTATCTGGATAGAAAGCAGGTTGGAGTTTTGCTGTGTTTTTTGGAATGGAGTGATGAAGAATTGCTTAGTAGGTACAGAGTTTTCTACTAGGATGACAAACAGGCTTTGGACTTAATAAAATAGCAACTGTAAACTAATGTAACATGCCTGATGCCACTGACTTGTATGCTTTAAATTGGCTAATTGCATGCAAACTTAATTTCCATTTAAAAATTAATAGATAATTGTTATTGAATAAACTGAGATGCAAATTTGAAATTAGACTTAATGGGGAATTGATGGAACATTAGTTCAGACAAGGTGACATTAACTTGACGTTATCTGGTTCTCTGAAGTGACTACAAGACATGTGATAGTGTTCGATGTTGAAGCTGATAGACGCAATTCATGGGACAAACTAGAAACTTCAGGCGCACATCTGTCCTGTGGTGTACTAATCAGCGAGTCCACGGGACAGGTGCTTGAGAAGACTTCAGCATCTTTATACCAAAACCAGATGTGTCTAGCAAGAGAACTTGTTCTATTTTGGAGATACAGAATGAGGATAGATTTAGGAAGCATTTCCAGGAGGTTTTCCTTTCCATTTTATGAAAGTCAGTTTCATTACCTTCTTCTACAGAGAATGCCTTGAGCATGACGTAGCATGAACTACCCAGACCCCTAATTTAAGGGGTTTGCATTAAACTTCCTTCTTCCTGGTGTGTGAGTCACTTCATTTCCAAACTGGTTCAAAGCTGTCATCACCCTCAAGGATGATTCTTGGACTTGGGGTACCTGTGCATGTTGATATATTACTAATATTTACATAAGACCAAATTAGGATTTCTCTTCTACATTAGAAAAGTCTATCTTATTTTTAATTTTTGCTTGTAAGCCTAGCCTTTAAGGGCTGAGCCATTTCTGCAGCCTCTAGCTTATTTTTAAATGAGAAAAAAAGAAAATGTTTAGACTATTATATATGAAATGGTTCCATCTAGTATAGACAAAAAAAATTAAAATGAAAAACATCCACATGCCCTCGGGAGTAGGGGTGTGGTCCTCAGACTGAGAAACCCAGTGAGTCTTCCATTGGGATGTTTCCTTGGCTGCACCTGTTCAGAAAAGTCACACTAACCGCAGATTAAATGTGCAGCGTTTTTTAATATAATTTGAAGATATGACAAGTGGTTGTCTGTCTTGCTTAATAATGCCCAACTCCCCTGGTATTTTCTATATCTTCTTTCTAACATAAATATATTAGAAGATATAGGCTATTGAAATAAGGATATTAACAAAAATATGATAATGTATAACATATTATGGCAAATAATATATTATTAATATAGTGTGATATTGCATGATAATAAATTAGTATTATAGAACATATAATAGATATCATATAATATATAACAGAATAATAGATAATATACAATAATATTCAATGTAACAATATATGCATAATATAATATAAAATAAGGGTATTATAAAGCCTCATACTTTTGGATTTGTGCTCACAACATGCAACCAGGGTGGCAGATAGCCTATGTATGTTTAAGACAAAGAGAAGTGGAAGACAGAGCAAGGAAATACCAGCCTCTGCCTGCCCCCGCCCCCGCCCCCGCCCCCGCCCCCGCCCCTGCCCCTAGAACAGGTTTGCATGCTCACTCAGGACGCAGGGGACCAAAGGAAAACTTGTAGCATTTATGTCCTCTAGCAAGTAGAAGACTCTGAACAGAGGAAAGGGCTGGGAATGGAGCTTTAGGTCAGTCATCTTTACATTCCTTTACATTCGAGCGGTTGTCACTTTCCTTGTACATGTTAAAAGTGCTCTTCGATGAGACGCTCTTTTTAAAAAGGTTTTATTTGTACGGAATTCTAAGTGTGTGTGTGTGTGTGTGTGTGTGTGTGTGTGTGTGTGTGTGTGTGTGTGCGCGCGCACGCGCGCGCCCACAAGTGCTTTCAGGTAACTGCACATGTCCTCAGAGACCAGAAGAAGGTGTTAGATGCCCTGAAGCTTGACTTACACATGGTTGTGAGTCACCTTTCCAGTCTCAGGTGAGACATTCTCAGTTATTAGGCATAACTGAGCTTTGTCTTGATAAACTAGAACACTAGAAATGTGTCAGTTCTATGTCAACTCCATAACCTAAGAAGTATATAATAGCTTAATTTTCACACCATCACATGTAGCAGGCTTTCTCTTGGGCCACCAACCAGCTCCCAAATCGTGACACAGAGACTTACTAGTTATGAATGCTCCGTCTTGTCTTAGCTCTTATTTTAATCTGTTTCTCTTTGTCTATGTTTTGCTTCGACCTTTTTACTTTTCTTTTCTTCCTTCTGTATATCTTACTTTCCTGCCTCTCATGTCTGTCTGTCTGTCTGGCAGTGCCTGGCTTCTGGCCCCGCCCTCTTTCTCTTCCCTCTTCTCTCTCAAGCCTTGATTTCTCCAGATAGGTATATATTCCCTCTGCCCCACCAGACCACCAAACCCTCAACTGCCTAGCTATTGGCCACTCAGCTCTTCCTTATCCCAATTAGGTTCATTAGGTAGGCAAGGTAAAGCAGATGCTGCATATCTTCACATAAGTAAACAAATGCAGCACACTTTTATTTAGTTAAAGTAATATTCTGCAACAACCCTGGGGGTGGGAACCTGATATTTTACACCTCATGGTTTGAGTCATTTCTATTTAGATCTTAAAAGATCTTAGTGTATATTGACTCATTTGATTTTAGTTTATTTAAAAGAAAGACCTTGATGGCTGAGGATGTAAGAAATATTTAAAAAAGCTACAAAATCATCTATTTACCATAAAGTAGTAATTTAAGAAGTCTGTCTTAGAGCTCAGAATTAACTTTGACTTTTAATTTGAAAATTACATTTTTCTAATATTCTCCTTTTCTTTATACATCCAGTTAGTCACAGTACACACACACACACACACACACACAGAGAGTCAGCTGAGCTAAAGAAAAGGAAGTCATTATTTAAACCTGGGTAAAGAAGGTCATAACTGAATGTCTAAGTGCCAGGAAATTATTATTTTCCTAGGGAATACAAATCTATTTTAACTTGTTACACCTGAAAATTTGATTTATACAGCAATATTTCAGGGAAGAGTGATCAGATTTATGATGACAAAATAAATCAGTCAATTCATGAACAAATTCAGCTTCCTCTTTGCTGCTCACTAAACCTATCTCAGCAAACCAGGCAAAAAACTCTAACCCTGATCAAATTCTCTCCTTGCAGCGAATGCTTGAGAGTCTCCCAGCTGTGGGTCTATAATTACTTCCTGAATTTCGAAGAACAGATTAAATGGCTATGTACAGATCTGAATATTGCCATCTACAAATCTTCCTGCTAAGTGATTACCATGAGTTATTTAATGAGTTTCCCATGTTCAAAAGATTTCCTGTGCTGGCACATCCTTTGTGATAGCACATATTGCCTCTGACAAGTGATTCATAAAGTAAAATATGAGTTTCAAGCAAAATGAAGCCAAGGATGTAGTAGAATAGATTTCAAGGAAGAGGCAGATATATCTTGTGGAGAAGAACTTTATAATACATTTTCCAAGGCATAAAGGGCAGCTTATAACATTTACTTATAAATATTAAAATTTATTTACCAAAAGAACAAAAGTCTTATAAAGTATAATGTTTAATATCTTGGTTACAACTGTGATAAAAATAATCTGGAAATATCTATCCAGGAAAAATGCAGTCTCTCTTGAATGGTTGAAATGGACTTCTAATCTGCTAGCCAAAGGGCATAGTTTAACTATCTCTATGGCAACCATCTTTCTCATTTATTGCAACATCTAGAGAATGATCATGCTGTGTATAACGGAATAATGCAGTTATTCTAAACTTTAATAACTCTTCCCTTTTGTGCTGTTTTACAGATTGCCATCGGATCTACAATCTTACTCATGAAGGTTATAAGATACACTGGGTCCTCATAAAGTTCTGCTACTAATATCTGGCTGTATCAATCCCCTTTGGCAGGTTCCTACAGTACAATGTGTTGTGTTTGGAAAGTACATTCTAATCACTTCCGCTTATCTTCTTAATATCCGCTATGGATGGAGCCACCTCTCAACAGGTTAGATGATGGCTACTATGGAAGGCAGAGGAATCTGCTGGCCTCTTGTAGAGACCCTAGAGAGAACAAGTAGGCTTGTTGCAAATGTCAGGCAGACTTGAGAACCTAGAATTAGAACCCAAGGAAAGAGTTAGATCCAATTTCTAACAACCTACTCTTTGGTGAGCACTGTATCTAGGTACTGGGATGGTAGTTGGCATAATTTACAACAGTCCAATGGAGGAAATATAATTATCTCCATTAAATATGTCTAATATGAATCTAAAAATGACTGAGTAAAGGATTGTTGTTCACTGAGGGGTAGCAGAGACAGTATCTACTATTGGTATTGACCATTACTGGCATAATCTTATTACAATTTGGAAAAGGGGTAACTTTTTTGTAAGACTATTGTAGGAATTCATTGAGAGAAATCACGTAAAATACTAAGCCCTTGTCTCTCAAAACTATCTCTGTGCTATGGTTTGACTCTGCAACACCCCACCCCCAGGCTCATTTTGAATGCTAGTCCCTGGCTGGTAGTGCTATTTTGGTAAATTCTAAAATGTTGGGAGGTAAAGGGCCAGCTAGAGAGGCATTAAAGACTATAATCCACCCCGGCACCTGCTTGGTCTTCAGTGACATGATCAGTTTTTCTCTGCCATATGCAGCTGTTCTGTCAGGTATTTTGGTCACAAGGCAAAATTAAGCAGCTCCCTGTAGCACAAGGTCTGTGTTCAGGTTGTGACAGACAGCATCCACTAAGTGTTGTCATATTGAGGTATTATGTAATCTACCGAACACCTCTTGAAGGTAGGCACTACCATTATAACATGAGAAAACTAAGTCATAATAAGTTCTGGGAATTTACTACATAGGAAGACCTGTGTCAAAAGAAGATGGAGGAGAAGGATGGCAGTATGACAGCAGAGCAGACAAACACGACCTGAGTTTGGTCCTTGAAACCCACGGGGAATGGGAGGGTTGACTCCCAAAAGTCATCCTCTGACATCCACTCACAACTGCATCCACACACATTACACATGCAGACACACACACCACAATGACAATAATAAAATTTCTTAAAGGAACTAGGAAAATTTAAAGATAGTCGGGACTTCCCCACTGAAGTAAAGACAAAGCCAGTGGCGGGTAAGGGTAGAAGTCTAACGTCAGAATGAGTTGGTGGAGTGAGGCCGTACTGTTGCTGGACCAGCAGGATTTGGGAGGAAGAAATGCAGCTGGAGGGGAAGGCAGGAAGGGATGGCTGGGGTTCCCTGACCTCCTCACATGCACTGTACCTGCACAAGCACACACAATAACACACATGATTAAATTAAATTAATTAAAAAATAATGTGGACAGTAACTGAGAAAAACACTTGATGTGAACTTCTAGCCTCTACAAGTATAGTTACACACATGCACACACATATATGAACCTATTCACATACAGAAATATCACATATATTACACACACACACACACACACACACACACAGAGAGAGAGAGCGGGAGATAGAGAGGGAGAGATACCATAAATAACATTTTGCTTCTGGAATCTTTTTCTAGTGGAAAATGAATTGTGAATAATGAATAAATTTCCAAAGCAGCTTATAAGAACTCATTTTAAGTGTTAGTGCTGCTAGAAAAGAAATTTATACAAATCATCTTGAAGAGATCCATGATAATTCTTCAACAAACTCACCTGAGCACCCATACATAATGCAGCAGACTTGGCATATATGCTGGGAAATCAGCCATGAGAGAGCAAAGTCCTTTGCAATCTGATTGAAAAGAAAAGGTTGGGGGTGACAGGTTGTAACAAAGTGTCTCCTGCCAGGGGATGGGGTGAGGAGGTGCATGCCTTTGATATCAGCACTCAGGAGATGGATCTGAGAATTCTAGGCCAGCCTGGTCTACACAACAAGTTCCAGGACAAAAGAGAGTGAAGTTTACTAAACAGAAATGGTTGGGGGAGGGGGTGGTACAGCATATTTTTAAGGTGTCTTGGGCCCTAGGTTCCATACCCCAACATTATGAAAATTAAAAAGTAAAATAGAAATGTGATAGGTTTTCCTTGTCTCCCTTTATGTCCCCCTTGTACAAAGACACCTCCACTTTGTGCTCTTTCTCTCTACACATCCTTATCCTTAATCAATTGAAACTAAGAAGAAGTTTGTCAACAATAGGAATGCCCCAGGGTGTTGTTGAATGTTTTCCCCGGGCACCCATTTGGGGCCCAGAGGTTTTGTAACCTGCCCGTGGTCCGCAGCCGCCCGGAACCCGGTGGGGGTTTGGAACCTGGCACGCGGCGGCTTTCAGACCCCAAAGAAATGAATCAGCTGTTATTACTTTAAACTGTTTGGCCCATATCTTAAGCACATTACTAGCTAGCTCTTTCATCCCAATTCAACCCATTCCTATTAATCTGCCCACCACGTGGCTCCCAGCCCGTGACTGGTTGGTACCTCTACATGTCTGTTCCTCTTGGGGGTCGGATGGAGAGTGACTTAACTCCACCCTTTCCTACCTGCCTGCCCTGATTCTCCACCTACTTCTACGGTGCTGTGCATGAGCCAAAACAGCTACTTTATTTATATCATACAGAAAACATTCTACCACACCAGGATCTGGGCCCCGCATGGGGCCATGTTGGTGTCTGAAGGCCACCCTGCAGCAAGAGTGATGCCAACCTGAGTGGCCTGCACTGCCACTGGTATCACCCACAGCCCTGAACTGCTGTTAAGGGCCATGTCTGGGTCTATGACCCTACTGTAGCCAAAGTCTACATCTACATGTCCGTGGTTCCAGTTACCACCAAAGGCAGTGCAGATGCCCAGGGTCTGGGCCAACAACTGAGGGCATGTTTGTATCTGAGGGTCGTGCTGTCACCAGTGCCATGCAGACTGGTGTGATCTACATTGCTTTCTGGGGCCATGTTGACATCCTGATGAACTGCGGGTAGGGGCCATATCTGGGTCTGTGGCCCTTCCAAAGCCTCTCCATTGAAGGTTATGCAACTGGACAGGATCTGAGCTGCCACTTGAGGCCAAGGAGACCACGCTGTTACTGGGCCCATACTGATCTGAGAGGCTTGCATTGCCACTCAGGGTCATGACAACATCTGGTCCCAAGATGCTGCTGTTGGCTATGTCTGGGTCTGTGGTCCTCCTAGGGTCTGTGTTGTCCATGAAAACCATGTGCTGAACCATGTGCTAGACCACGTGTTGAGGTGGGAGGGTCATGCAGAGCTGACCCTACCCCCTCACTGGTTTGGGAGAACCATTCTCCTGAGGAGAACCGATTTCCCACAATGGAGAGGTGATCCCTGTCCCTTGCAATCCTGATGACCCCAGAATGAAAGAACTCTCCCCTCCCAAACAGGAGAGCACACATATACTTTGGAGAGCTGACCTATGGATGGGCTTGGAAGAACTAGCTCTATCTCTCACCTGAAAGAGATGTCCCAGCAGCCCAGTCAGACCAACTCAACTACCACCCAAGCACACATCTAGGACTTTGAGTTGGCCCACACCAACATCCACCCCATCTATGACCTACTAAAGCACATGAAGGGACTGGTCCTACTGAACCACAGCCATAGGATCTCCACGTCTCAGAACAAGGGTAGGATATCCAAGAGGAGTTCAGTGAGGGTCAGAACTGATGGTGTAACAGAAGCCAGGGGCCTTGGACCAGAACAACACCACATTATGCAACATTTGCAAGTGAAGCTGATTGGACAGAAGGGTACACTGCATGACACATCTCAGCTCTCAGTGCCACAAATGCCACTAAGATAAATGAAGAGGCGATGGAGAGATGGAAAAGACAGAAGAGGAAAAGGTTTTCATTTGTTGTTTTTAGTTAATATTCTTATTTTTATTTTTCAATCTTATTTTTATTTTCCCACTTTAAATGGCTTTTTAAAATATTACTTTACTCCCTTTTTAAGAATTTTATTATTTTAAAACTATATATTTTTTATGGCTGTTTATACCTTGTTTTTACTCTCCTAAGCCTATGTATATTTTTAAACACTGTAAACTACTTAGAGGGTTTTTTTCATCTGAATCTGTTTTTACTGTATATCTCTAATTTTTTCTGATCACATGAGTCTTTAAACTGCTAAGTGAAGATGTTGGCAGCTGGCTCTGCCCAGCTCCTTTGTCTGCTAGAGCTTAGCTTCGTGGCAGAGGTATTGGCAGGAGCCATATTGACTGCACCAACTCTGGGGAGTTTCTGTGTCCGCACCACCACTGAGCAGTGTGCCACCCCTTGTTCATAAACTCTATTTAAGTGTTTCCTAGCAAGATCTCCTCCAAAGAGCTTCCTGTGCTGCCAGCAAGAACCAGGGAGCCACATCTTAAAGGGCCTGTGCCTCTGCTTGCTGCCAGCAAACAGAGCCCATCCAAGAAAATGCTACTACTAAGAAGCTGTTCTTGACTCTGTTCTTTTGTGTGTTCAGAACTCTTTTTAAAAGCTTTCTTGGGTTTTATGTGAAATTTGTAGGCAGGAAGTATCTCCGTCCTGCTAGCAACTCCCAAATATCCAGTAGCTGCTTCCCAAATGACCACACCAAGGCTTATATTAATTATAAATCCTCAGCTAGTATCTCAGGCTTATTACTAACTAGCTGTTACACTTAAATGAACACATAATTTTTATCTGTGTTTAGTCATGTGGCTTAGTACCTTTTCTCAGTATGGCACTCTCATCTTGCTTCCTCTGCATCTGGATGGTGATCCCTGTCTCTGCTTTTCCTATTCCCAGTGTTCTTAGTTGCCTGTACTTCCTGCCTGACTCCTGGCCAATCAGCACTTTATTAAACCAAATCAAGTGACAAATCTTTACAATGTACAAGAGGATTGTTCTACAGCACATAGTTCTACTAGAAGCTCTACCATGAATTGTTAAATATGGCCTATACAAAAGCTTTACTAAACTCAAATACAAATTCTTTGGCAGGAATATCCAACTGCTTTTGTTCAGAGGAAGTCTTTAAGCTCCATTATTTCTAAGAATCACACAGCATGAATTCCATCAAAATAGATTCTGGGTAGCCAAGAAAAGTACACATGTTTGTTGTAAACTGTTGTGACAGTTTATCAAAGTATTATTGTAATGAAGACAGAATTTCAATGAAAAAATTCAGAACTATTTCAAGGGCAACAGAGAAGATCTGCTCAAGAATTAACTCATTTGGAACAAGTGAGTGTATGGTTCTCAGTCCCAGTTGATACACTTATAACATCTTCTGCCCTGAAGACTCAAGAGGACATTAAGGAAGAGGGTGCTGGAATGATTGGAAGATCCAGAGGAATAGAAACTTTGCTATGAGATTTAGTCTCCTGGAAATGTACCTACACCCCTGAAGTTTCATCAGTATGGCTGCCTAAGCAACACCTGAACAAGGACAAAAGCAATGAACACCCAAATTCGGAAGAGGGATGCTCAGGTGCTTCACCTTTAGGCAAAGAACCATGGGCAATGAGGGAACTCTGAGAGTGGGGGAAATAGTCCTTCCACAGAAGAGCACCAACGGGTCATCCAATATCCACCACGCTAGCCTGAAAATACACATACAACTAACATTATACAGACTAGGCAGGTGCACTTATATATGCAGGTGTGTGTGTGTGTGTGTGTGTGTGTGTGTGTGTGTGTGTGTATGTAACAATAATGAAAAAAAGAGGCCATGAATTTGAAGGACAGCAAGGTGGGGAATGAACTGAAGGGAAGGAGAAAAGCAAAGGAGAAAAATTATTTTTAATTAAAAGAAAGAAGTATCTTCATTGGCCAATTCATATACTAACCGAGACACCCTTGATTTGTTTTTTAAATCTTGAAGCAAGCATCTTCATCAAGACTTCTACTTACTGAGAGAATTTCATTTTTTGTCAGAAACCTCCAGGAGATCTATGTAAAGGTGTAGGAATGACCACACTGACATATCCATTTTACATGTATGCTGTGGGACAAAGCTCTTGTACACTGTAAGTATTTGTCATTATAAATATTGGTTTAATAAAACATTGATCGATCAAGTAGCTAGACAGGAAGTAGAGAGAGAACAACCAGACTAGGAGAATTCTGGGAAGCAGAAGAACAAAGCAACCGATGACAGGAAGATGCAAAGCATAGATAGAATCATGGGTAGTTTAAGAGCAAGAGTTAGTAAGCAATAAGCCTGAGTCATAGGTCGAACAGCTTGTACTTAATACAAGCCTCTGTATGTTTATTGGGATTGATCAGCTTCAGGACTAGCAGAATGGGACACAGAAACTTCTGACTAGACATATGACTTGTCTATCTTGAAGAAGTTATGAGAGAAGTAACTTAGTTATTAGAGAGTACAGACAGATTTGGAACAATTAAGTTTCTTCTGTCTTATTTACTCTATTTAATAAGAACTTAAGTAAAATTATTCAAAGATATAATTTCCTGTTGGGAAGACTTGACACTTATCTTTATGAGTGATAGCGATTTGAAAGACACAGATGGCTGACTAGAAAATTTACTACAAATGAAATTGAATTCATTCATTATGAACCAGATTGGGTAATGCTATTCAAAGATTTACATTTCACTTGGAAAGAAAACTAATTTTCAGACTGCTTTCCACAAGTTAATCTTCTGGCCTGTTTCTTTACAGAACTGAGAGTAGACTCGAGATATTTGCTCTCTTATATCTGAGCTTGAACTTTTATATTTGAGTGTCTGTATATACTTTGGTAATACTTTAAAATCCAAATGCATTCTAAATTAAGATTATAAATTTTAAGAACAATAATTTTAGAGAAACATGCATCACCATTATGATAAACTCAGTGTTTGAGTGTATACTCCTTGATATTTCTAATTATTTAAAGGAATTTTCATATTACCTAATATTTTCAGTTCTCTATCATTTCCATCTTATCCCTGCAAAGGTAAAGATAAAATTCTCTTTCAGATAATTATAAAGTCTACAAAATTTGTGTCCTTATTGGGTGCACAGAATGCTCAGACTCAGTTTTGGTCTGGTGAAATAGCGTCTGCTGTTTGGGAATAACTACAATGCAGTCAGAAGTTCAGTGGCTTCATAACCTTGGTCTGAATTCCAGGGCTCCTCAGTGGAAAGGTAGATAGATAGCAGTGTGGTTGTTTGGCTCAGGAGCCAGAGGAGACAAGTACAGAGCCCATCATGCAAGTGACCAGTGCATGGCCAACTGCCATGATGAAGCTGATTTGGGACAAGTGGAGCCAACTGAAGAAGGTTGGAAATAGAGGTCTATTCCTTGAGTGGAAGACACTGAGCATCTGGGAGCTTGTCTCTGTCCCAAACCCTTATATCTTCCCCATCTATTAGGAAGAACAGAGATCAGAATGCACCTAGGAGAGTATTTATGGGTGTATATCCAGGGACCTACGGTAATGAGCTAGAAAATAGGCAATCAGAATGAACTAGAGCTGTTCTATGACCTCTCAGCAACTTAGCCATGACCTGTCCCAAGTCATTTCAGGTAGTTTTATAATCTTCTTTCGATGATATAATGATGTTGGTATTTATTTATTTATTTTTTAAACTTTATTTATTTATTTATTTGCCTTGGTGTTTGCCTGGAACTGGAACTACAGACAGTTGTTAGCTGCCATGTGGGTGCTGGGAATCGAACCCGGGTCCTCTGGAAGAGCAGACGGTGCTCTTAACCACTGAGCCATTTCTCCAGCCCGATGTTGGTATTTATTTTTATGATTAGCTAAAATGTACTGGGATTGTCTATCTACCCATTTCCATCTTGCTCCCAAGGCTCCCATTTCTGGATCACGCTAAGCCAGTGGTCTAACCAGACATCTCAGCTGGCAACTGAGGTCGCTCTGCTTTAAGACCCCTATTCCAAATATAAGGAGTTTCTTCCCTTAGGACTGAGATGGAAGGGAGTTCGAGAGCCAGTGGATCACTGGAACTAGAAAGTGACATTGTCAGGCTAAGACAATGCTTTGAGACAAGCAGAGCTGAACTTAGGAAAGACCAAGGTCAGAGTATAGAGATCACAAGGTATCAAGACTCAGCTCAGTTGGAATGTCTGCTCCAGTGTACTAAAATCCAGTCCTCAGGCTTCTGCCACTCCTCCCCACAGACTTCTTGAACTGCCTTGAGGCAGATACTCACCATAACAAAATGAGCTCAGGTCTACAACCCATGTATTAACGAGAAATTGTTTTATCTTTATGTTGTAACAAACATGTTTTATCTCAGGCCCTCTGTGTGTGTGAGAAAGACCAATTGTATGTTTGTAGCCCTAATTATCCTTGACCATCATTTTTTTTTTTTTACTTCAGCTTCCATCCAGCAAGTGAGCTGATGGTTGAAGTATGGGCCACCATACCCATTTTCCATCAAGCTTCTTCTGATCCTCTGTATCCACCTTTCTAATGCTGGAATTACAGGCATGCACCACCACACATAGGTTATGTGGTGGGGAATCAAACCTAGGGCTTTATACATGCAGGAAAGAATTCTACCAGCTGAGCCACATCCCCAGTCTATTCAGGTTTACTCTGAAAGCTGGAGTGCACTATGGGATGAAGATCCAAAGGCATGTCTCCTTCCCTGTTTCTGTGGCTAGGCTTCTCTGCGCCTTTGCCCAGCACACACATGCATACACACTGGAGACTTGGCTCAACGCTTTTTTTTTTTTTTTTTTTTTTTTTTTAACCACCATCACCTACGCTTTCTGCTCTAAGGCTCCTAGATGTGTAAATTGAGCGTTGTGATCCGTTAATCTCTATTACCTAACGAGTCATTTATAATCCCCTTGCTCCCTTCTCTCCTCGGAGAAAGACTATGAATCTGAACTTTACACATCGACCTGGAAGAGAAAGTGTTTAATAGTATAGCATTGCTGGGACGTTTCTTTCTTTCTTTTAATGAACAGTAACACACGGTGAGGTCTTGAGTTTACATTCCTCCTCCACTATTACTCACCTCTCAACAGGCCAGAATCAGCCAGCATCTGAGAAATACTGCTCGCTCTTCTCTGGAGGGCTATTCCTTCCCCAGCAGGCAGGCTTTTCTATTGTGCTACTGTATTATCCTAAGATATCATAATGCTTTGCAATTACTTATTTCCTTTGAGACTGACCCCTTCAGATTATGTAGATTGAGTACAGACAATGAACTGTAATAAGGCCTCCCTTTGGGGGTTCTTACGAGAATTCAAGAAAAATTAATTTCAATTAAGTGCATGCAAGACACACTGTTTAGTAGATGGCAGGGAAGCAGCTTCTATTGTTCCAATTACTAATAAGGCCAGTGGTCAGATAACTTTTTCTGAATCTCTGAAGGTGGTAGGTATGCTATTCAGAGAATGCAAGAGACAGCATTGAGGGTTTTGGAGCAAAAGAATGAGTTCATTTCTTTCATTGGCTTAAGTGCTCATGAAGAAAATCAAGCACAGAGCTGATACTGCCCTTGACATGCAAACACACATACACACACACACACACACACCACGGTTGGGGGTACAAGAGCATATGCACACATGAGCAGCTGTCTACTAAGGGCTCAACACAGGTTGATGAAACCCAAGATTACTTATTCAATAAATAATTCTTCCTCTCATAATTCCTAATACTGATTCATCATGCTTCAAAGTCCCTGCCATCAAATATCTTAGTACTTTATATGTGGCTTTAAGGTCTCATGTGAATGAATCAACAATGTTCACTGGGCTGCAATCAATTTTGAATTTACTACGCAGTGACCCAGGCTGACCAGGGCTCCTCTCTAGACATGGGATTGCCTTAGCCTTTTTCCCATGACACTGTAAGACAATCGGAATTATAAAGGAGCTGAAGAGCAACCAAAGAAAAGGCCACAGTGGCTACATGGCAGGACTTGACAACACTGATATATACAACTCTTCCTTCTAGGGGCCGCTCTATGCCTTATTTACTTCTGTTCTTCTGTCTCTTTAGCAGGTTCTCATTATCACCATCCTTATTTCCTTCAAGTTCTACGACAACCTCACTTGTGAAAGCTATCTGTGTATTCATCTTCTTACAAGAGACCAAGAACCTCAAAAGTGACATTTCAAAATGGCTAGAATCATGTTGTCTGGATCAGTGTAGGCTTGAATTACAGGAAATTGCTCATGTCTCTGACTAGTCAGGCTTTGCAAAGTGTGGACTGCTGAAATGTCACTATGGAAACCAGGTTGCAGCAGTAGGTAGTGTCAGTAACTCAGCCGGGGGGGCATAACTCTTCATGGCAGGAGCACCAAATGCTGACAAGACACCAGGTGAACATACCACAGTGGTTTCATTTGTTACATAGCAAATGGATTGACAGCTGATTTGCTATTGTGCAACCAGCCTTTACATCAGCTAAATATGAGTGTGAAAAGCAGAGAAAGCTGAGTCAGGCAGTGGAAAGCAAAGAAAAACACACAACTGTAATGTTTACTATTAAACCAGAGCCAGGACTTTTATTTACAGAGTTTCCAAATCAGAAGTTGCAAATAATTATATATCAAGCTTGGTAGGAAGACAAAACATTATTTCACAACTGCCACTATGTGTTTCTTCCTCTCTGACACAAATGGCACAGATCCGGGCTTGCTATGTTTACGACGATTCATTTCCCTAGAAATAAACAAAATACATAAAATATGAGCAAACACATAAGGAACCATCTCAGCCAACAGAAAAACATCAAGTCATAAAGCATTTTCTTTCACTAGAAAAACTATTGAAAAAAATTTCCAAATGAGAGGAAGATAAAAAGTTAAATTCAACTTTTGTTATTTAATTGCTTTGCATTTTATTAGTGATCAGTGCCCAAGGTCGTATACCTGATCTTGCAAGCTCAAGAGGGTCAGGACTGGCTAATATTTGAATGGGAAACCACCTGGGAATACATAGTGCTATAGGCTTTTTTTTTTTTTCCCTTTATTTATTTTATTTATTTGCCTTGGTGTTTGCCTGGAACTGGAACTACAGACAGTTGTTAGCTGCCATGTGGGTGCTGGGAATCGAACCCGGGTCCTCTGGAAGAGCAGACGGTGCTCTTAACCGCTGAGCCATCTCTCCAGCCCCAGTGCTATAGGCTTTTAAACCAGGCATGGGGATACATGCCTTTAATGCCAGCACTCAGGAGGCAGAGACAGGTAGATCTCTGAATTTAAGACCAGTCTGGTCTACAGGGTGAGTTCCAGACCTGTCAGGCCACCACTCTGAAACTGTCTCAAAAAACAAAACAATAACAACAACAACAAAAAATTCTAGCAACAAGAAACTAAAAGACAAAAAACAAAACAAAACAACAAAAACACAAACCCCAAAACCAAAAAAACCAACCCAGTATCCTTTACTCAGTTTAAAAATGTAGCAGCACAGTTAATTAAGAGACATAAATATGATTAAATCCCAACATGTACCCAAAGAGGAGAATAACAGTAATCTATACAATTTAATAAAACAAAGGCCAAAGCTCTAAGGACTTCAACACTGCATTGTCTAATGGGCTCTGAGAGTGTTCTCCACAGGAGAAAGGTGGAGGCCGGGCAAGCTCTGCTTTGGACTCAAATGTTAGCTCTCCCATTACTCCGGCTGAGAAGGGAGGATCACTTGAGCCCAGGAATTGAAGACCAGCTTAGGAATCACAGTCAGTCACTTACCTCAAGAAACAAAACAAGACATCAGATCTCAGATCTTATGATAAAACATACTAGAATGATTGCTAAATATGAGTTTTAAAAATTTTTGCAGTCCAGACTGCAAATTTGAACTCATGACTCAGAGTACTGGGATTACAGGTATTTGAATTCATTTAGAGGACAGATGGGATTTCATAATTACAGCCACATCAGAACTGATTTTTAAAGGCATTTTGTGTCTATAATCTTAGCACTGGAGAGGCAGAGACAGAAGGATCCCTGGAGCTCACTGGCCAACCAATCTAACAAACAGGTTATTTCCAGAATTAGTGAGAGACTGTTCCAAAACAGTAAGATGAAGGTGATATACTGAGACACTTGTCATGGGCCTCTGGCCACACGTACTCACAAACATGCACAGACCACACACACACAGACAAGACAGAAATCATTTGTGTACCACCCTTGCCCAGGAGCTATGCTAATGTTCTCTGTATTGTTCCAATGTTACAATACCCACTGCCAAAACAAGCATAACAGATCAATTTTAACAACACTTAAAACAGTTTTAAAATGTGAGTCCTCCCCTCTACTGCTCCTTTCTTTCATCCATGTTGGCAGCTGAACCCAGCGTCTCACGCTCTAGGTACTTACTCAAATGAGAAATGTTTCTTTACTTTGATAATTCATTTTCCTCATTTGTACTTTAAACATATTCTCAAAAGTAAATAATGGAAATTCTCATATTCTTAGATGGTATTTCCTCCTTTTTAGAGAAGTTGCTAAGGGCGTGTCATACGTTAGTATATGAATCCCTCCCCCCCAGTAGGAGTCTGTCTGGTCATGGTCTGTCTGATGATGGGGACGAGAAGGGAAATCGAGTCAAAGGCCAGCACATACTTGCGACGCCGAGCCTCCTTCATGATGCGCTGCTCCTGAATCTGGCTGTAGATGGATTTGGGTAGATGGCGATGGCGAGCAATGCGTTTTACATGCGGGTGATACTGAAATTTTTCCTTTAACTTCTGATTATAATCATTCGCTGCTTTTTCTCGTGACGTAAGCTAAAAACAAAGTGCATTTTGATATTTTGAATTCTTTAGTTTGAGTGTAAAAGTCTAGGAAGCACTCCTTTCTCCTTCTCCCCAGAATTCAACCTTTACAACATATAAACAAAATCACCAGTGAGCTTGCATGCCTCTGTAAGGTTCATAGCACTCTGTAAGCACCAACTGTTCTGGAGGCAGCCCGCCAACAGAACAGTGTAAACAGAAAGTAAGCACAACTCAACTGCAGGGGCAGAGCTGGGACCCCACAGAGGTGGAGCCTGTGAGGCATAGAGTACATAGAAAAGGCAGCCATAGCAATCAGCCAATTTAGGTTTTGGTAAAAATCTAACTACATGAAAAAAAAAAAAAAAAAGTATTTGATCCCCTAAGTGGGTTTTGTTTAACCATGCTAAGGATAAAACAAACACACCAGAACAATTTACTAAAGAGACAATCAAGACAGAGCAGCACTCAGGAGGCAGAGGCAGGGGGATAGCTGTGAATTTGAGACCAGCCTGGTCTACAGAGCCGAGTTCCAGTACAGCCAGGGTTACACAAAGAAAACTGTTTAGAAAAAAACAAAACAAAAAACACCTATAAAATAACAAACTTCTGAAAGTGCATTTGTGTGTGTGTGTGTGTGTGTGTGTGTGTGTGTGTGTGTGTGTGTGTGTGTGTGTGTGTAACTCGGCAGCAGGTGCCTGTGAAGGCTGAAATCCACAAGGGGCTTCCTCCAATGCTCTCCACCTTATTTCCTGAGACAATGTCTATCAATAAACCTGATACTTGCCAATTCAACTAGCTAGCCAACCAGCCTAGACAGTGAGCCCCAGGAATCCTGTCTCCTTTTAGGGCACTGTCTGGGTGTACTGACCTGTTGCTATGTCTGGCTTTAAAAAAAAGAAAGAAAGAAAGAGAGAGGAAGGAAGGAAGGAAGGAAGGGAGGAAAAAGCGTGTTCTAAAGATAAAAGTCAGGTCCTCCAAACAAACCATTTCTTAAGCCTTGCAGGAAAAACAGTATCAGTAAATCTTTGTTTTGTTGCTAACTTTCAATCCCAAGAGTGTTAATCTGTGGATATATGCCAGATTATTTAACAAATCCTGGGATATCAGAGAGACCACACAGTCAAATCCTAGGCAGACAGCTCAGGAAATTCTTGATCCTCGAATTCAAGGATAAACAGCTGAGTCAGTCACACACACCTTTAATCCTGGCACAGGGAAGCTGGAAGTCTGACCAACACCCTTGATCCCGTAACTCCAGAGACAGAACTTCTTCTGTTTCTGTGAGTTCAAGGCTACCCACCTTTAATCTTAATCTGGATGGGATAGGCTTGTAGAAACCAGGCAGAGACAGAAGTGACTGGCAGAAGCCACAGGCAGAAGAGACCAGGAGTGAGGCTGAGAAAGTTGCAAGACAGCTGGGTGAGGATTAACTGTGGTGCTTCCTCTCTGATATTTCAACCTTCTCCCCTTATCTGGCCCAGAGTCTTCTTTACTTACAACCCAAACTCATACTACTACATTAATCTGATTAAGTAAGTACCTAAAAAGCTTTTATAATGATATTCAATAAACTGAAACCTGGTTTGAGTCAAAGTGAACTAGGCCTTACCACACCCAGTTTTTCAGAAGCGTTGGCTTTCCAGAGACGGATGTTCATTTCATCAGATCCACACATGATGTACTTGCTGTCAGAAGTCCATTTTACACAAATAACATGTTGCATTCGTTTTGTATGATATACTTCCCTGTAGAAAAGCAATTAAGTTAATAGCTTCAGGATTTTCAGAAGAGCTTTCTTTAACTGCTGTCTATCAATGATCAGAAAGGCATTTTTGTGTCCTGAGAAAGTATAAAAGAAAAATTTAGTTTCATTTCATTGTATTGTATTGAACTTAACTAATACAGTTCTACTCTAAGTACTGGGGAATTAAAAAAATACAAAATAAATGGATGACTTGACAGAATTTATAATAATAAAAATAAATATAAACACACTAAGCAAACCAAGACATAGACAGTGTCACAAAATTGCTGAAAGCATAGGATACAAGATTTAATTCTAATTCAGAGTTAACTTTGGAAGATTAAGAAATACTCTCTCACCCCTTTCAAGACATGGTTTTCCTGTCTGTGTAGCTCTGTAGATCAGGCTGGCCTCAAAGTCAGAGATCAGCCTGCCTCTGCCTCCTGAGTGCTTGGGAATAAGGGAGTGTACCACCATGCTAGAAATGCTCATTCTTTATAAATATTCATCCCCAATTTAATTTAGGTCAACAGCCACTATTCCCTCAGTGACATTTTACTGGAAAATGCAATGAATGCAATGGCCTCCAAAGAGCACACCCTTGAACGCTGAACTCTGGTTTTTGCTTGGGCATACTGTTTTAAATTGCTAACTGAAGTGAGAGTATATTTACATGTGTGAAAACACGGGGAGGGCTGTAAAAGTGTCTGATAAATTGAGGTAAGAATCATCTAATAAATGCGATGTCAAGTTGTACCTATTTGGAAGGCTGTGAAACATGCTAAGTGAACTCACAGGAGATGCTATATTGGGGAGTGTTAAGAAGAGCATTTCAAAAGCAAGTAAAAGGTCAAAGAAACTAAGATGAGACTTCTTAATTCCAAATATGGAAAAAATGAGTCAAAATACAGACAATGATAGAAAAGAAATGAGTCTGACAAATTATTCACAGTAAAATAAAAACCTCACACAACCAAATCAGATATAACTCATATTTACAGACTGTATCTCTAATGTGCATTCACACACTAGCCTTATGCATTGCTTTTAACATATATGTACTAAACATTAAAACTGCAAGAAATTTATTTTTAACGGTTATTAAATGAAGCTTGGGTGAAAGACTGCTCCTCACGATCCTGCTTTCTGTGTGTTGATCTCTTATTATCTCCACTTTCTGAAAAGCCATCTGCCACACACACACAAAACTGAAATTTCAATTAAGCTTCAGTAACCATCAAAAATAACTTGTTCACGTTAATCAGTCAAATCTATGGATAGGCAGTGAAGCAACTCAAAATCCTTCTTGGTGGTGAACTGTGTAGTTCCTCACCCCTTGTTTACAATATGCTAGATGCGTTAAGTTCCCTTACGTTATACTAGGAGACATTTTAAGTGGGTAGGGACTATGAAGAAAATTTTCACAGCGGTGGCTGGCTGGAGCTCTGGGGAGCTCACTGAATCAAGAACAGCCACCTGGCAACCACCTGGAAAAGGAGCTAGGCCCTCCAAGGGTAGGCAACTGTCAACTCCAGTATGTGGAGCTTTGAGGAATGGGATCAGACTGTGTGACTATGTCACTGTTTTACCGCCTGGACTGTCTCCTAAAACCCCATACCTTCCTGACAATCGGCTTCCTCCCCTCCTCCATCATCTGCAATTGCTTTTGTGGGATTTTGCAGACAACTCCTTCCCTAAACCGTGCTCTGATTCATCCTGCCCACCTTGAGTTAACATTGGAGATCAAGTTTTACTTTCCTCTCCAAGCCACCGACCTTCTCCCCTCACTCCAAAGTGGACGGGACCATATAGAGTAATTCTGACAACGCCTACAGCCGCTAAACTTGAAGGCTTCCCACATTGGATTCATTTGTCTAATCTTAAACCTTTTATCCCCCCTCCTCAAAATAGCCAGGCAGGAGGAGACCCAAAATCTTAAAAGCCAGCTCCAAGCTTCCTTTGCAGCCGGCCAGAGCAGAAGCCAAGGTGGTAAACAAAGGGCCCCAGGCAGTCCGCTTGGAAACCCAGGTAAAGGGTCTTTCAACTTTGCAGTTGAAGCAGCCCCTCCCTGAGGATGCATTGCAGGTAAAACAAAGACCATTCCCCACCCCTCTGCAGGAGTCCAGGAAGGCAAAATACAGGACACTTTAATCCTTTCCCTCTCCCAGACCTAGCAAGGATCCGCAGACATTAACATGCAGGCAGCAGACAATAGAATCCCTTAGCAGAAGAAAATAACCATTCACACACCCAGCTAACTCAAGGTTTACTTCCAAGCTCCTTTCCTCCCAAAGCTCTATCACTAACCCATATCAGCAGAGGGCGCCCCCCCCCCAAGCACACAAGCTCCAGGAAACAAAACTTCATGGCAGGTGATCCAAATCCTTCAATTCTGCCAGCAAGATGAGCTAAAGACCTCTCCGTCCTTGGGTCAGCAGGAAGTAATCAAGACGACCACGATGGCCATACTCACTATATAAACTTCTCCCTTGCCATAAACCCAGCTTTTATATCACATCAAAGGGTGAAATGTAAGGATTTCCAAAACTTGCATTCACCTGGAATGTAACAGAGTCAATCATGCCCCTGGGTGTAGCGATGCAAACATGGGCCCACCCACCCTCTTAAAGAAAGTGCTCACACAAGTCCCCTCCCCCTTCTTCTCTCTCTGCTCCCTTCTGCCCCTACCTCTGCCTGCTGCTTTAATAAACTCTAGTGTGGTACTCCCAGTGTTGAGATTCCATTCACGAGCCATGTGCAAAAAACTAACACCTACTAACTCAGAGAGGAGAGTGAAGACCACGTCATGGGTACTCACTGACCCAGAGAGGGGGAGAATAGCCTCAACAATCTAAACTGCCTTTTCCTCTCATTTTGCCTGGGAGAGTAAGTTGAATTTGAATGTGTAAAAAACAATACCAGGGAGTACTGTTCATTGCTTTTAAAACTAGTTTCAGAAAAAAAAAGTAACTGAGTTAATCATAACCAGTTAAGTTTATTAATTATATGGAAATAATTTCCTATTCTATAAAACAAAGTATCTGAGTTGCCCTGACACAATTCAGTAGAAGGCTACACTCCACGTCTCAATACCTAGGTGTAAACCCCATCATGCATACAACCAACCACCTTCTAAGAAAAGAATGACTGTCAGGACTAAAAAAATACCATGGAAAAATAAGTGGTTTGTTGGCAGATACATACCTGCTTCGGCTTTTGTCCACAGGAAAGATTCTAATAGATTTATCAAAACTAGCAGACACAAATTCTTTCCCAGTGGGAGAGTAGTCCACATCAAGCACCGCAGATACATGATCTTTGTGGACCATGACAGGAGTGTCCAGGGCACGCATATCAAAAGTATACAAGCTGTAAAACATTGTTAAATACTTCATTCAAGTTCCTACAAAGAAGTCATATGTAGTATTAAGACATTAGCAAACAGCATTAGCCAAAAATGACTCTCTTAATAAGCAGTCTGATTCTGGATACAGTTAAGACAGGTAAGACAAAGAGAAAAACACCAACAATTCTTACTACTTTGTAACATCTCACAAAACAGAGAAAAAAGCAAACCGATGAGATGAGTCAGTGGGTATGGACCTGAGTGCAATCCCCAGAAACCACAGGATAGGAGAGGAATTAGCTGTCCTCTGACCTCCACACGCACTATAGGTTGTGCATATGTGCTCTCTCTCTCTCTCTCTCTCTCTCTCTCTCTCACACACACACACACACACACACACACACACACACACACACACACACACACACAAGTGAGGAAGGGGCCACAGAACAGCAGGAGCTGGCCACCTGCACTCTGGAAGAGGGACCCTCAGTGATCCTGATTATGCTAGTAATTCTCAAATGAGAATAAAAATCTCTTTGCTTAAACCACTCAATCTATGGCAATTGATTGGTTGTCTGGATTACATGCAGGCAAACAAAAAAATTCACAATATTCTTCTCAAAAGAAACCACTAGGTTTTTTTTATGCCTTCAAGCCTGTAACCTCAACAATTAAGAGACTGACTGACACAGGAGGCCAGCCTGAGTTAGCCAGTAAGTTCTAGGCCATGTTGAGCCTGCCTCAAACAATCCAAAGCACTGTTCTTTTTAAGAGCCTCCAAAAAAACCCTAGGCCAGTGTCTTAACTGATTTTGAGGTTAATTTCTGACTTGACAACTACAACATCCTGCCTGCCTAGTAAGGTGATTCTCAAAATGTCTTTTCTTGTAGCAAACTGCTTTTTAAACAAATTGTTTCAACATTCTGTTAAGTAAAACAAAACAAAACACAAATCTGTGCAAATTCCAGGCACATCAACCCATGTGGACAGCAGTGCCAGACGGCTGAGTTTCAGCAATCCTTTAGCAGTCATCTACTCTACACCTTTCCTTCGACAGACAAAACTACAGCACTAAACTAGCTTAAACCACTCGCCCACTTTCTACAGTAACAACCGATGTCTTAGGTCTAAATTTGAGTTTAAATTACAAACTATTGTACTATTTAAAGAAAAACAAAGTAGATACAGAACAGAACTACCACAGCAGACCACTTTGGCTTAGGCTCTCATGTAGCCCTTGAGCCATGGAGCCAAATTTTTCCCATAGCAGATAACTCTCAGCTCCTCACCCTTCATACCTCAGCTTCCCTAGTACCAGGATTGCAGACATACACCATCATACCTACCAAGACTATCTTTAAAATAAGGACAATTATGAAAAACTAGCAGTCATTTCTTATAAGAGAGATGTCTTGTTTTAGGAACGGTTTATAATTCTTCCCAAGGCAAGAGATGAGAAATTCCAAGAAGGCTCTGAAAAAAGATTATCTTGGCAAAACAATTAGTTCACAATGTACTTTAGAAATATTAACAGAGAGGTTACTATGTTGCAGAATTACGCTTGTCTTTAATTGCAAGAGCACAGTTTCATTTCAAAGCATCTATTACAGTAAGTAAAGGCTTCAATGTGGTTGTTACTGCTAATGACTCAATGGTGCTTCTTCCCAGTATAGAAATCCTGGAGATGGCTTAGCGGTTAAGAGCACTGACTGTTCTTCGGGAGGTCCTGAGTTCAATTCCCAGCATCCACATGGCAGCTAACAACTGTCTGTAATTCCAAGATCTGACACCCTTACACAGTTATACATGCAGGCAAAACACCAATTCACATAAAATAATAAAAATAAATATTTAAAAAAAAAAGAAAAAGAAAAAAAGAAATCCTGACAGTCGTAAGAGAGAACTTCAGGCAGTACCACTAAAGCACCTGAAGTGCCATGTACAAGCTAATACTACCATTGACAGCCTCATACCTGAACACTGGATACAGTGTGTGTGTGTGTGTACACTCCATATGTACAGGTACCTTCACAAGCCAGAAGAGGGCATTCGATACCTGGAACCAGACTTACAGGTGGTTGTGAGCTGCCCAATATAAGTGCTGGAAACAGAATATAGGTCCTCTGAAAGACTAACAGTACTTTACACTGTTGAGCCATCTCTCCAGCCCCGTGGACAGGCTTTAAATACAGAAAATCTAAAGTTCAAATCAAATGTACTTAAAGCCAGGCAGTGGTGATTTACACCTTTAATCCCAGCACTCAGGAGACAGAGGCAGGTGGATCTCTGAGTTCAAGGCCAGTCTGGTCTACAGAGCAAGTTCCAGGACAGCTATGAATACATAGAAACAGCCCATCTTGAAAACCCCCCAAAAGAAAATGTACTTAAAATAATAAAATGCATCAAAATATTGTAAGGCTAATACATAATTTTCACTAGATTAACGTCTGGTTATATACCTTACCTGACATTAACAACAAAAAGATGAAATGAGATAGCCAATTACAATGTTTCAGTTCATTACATAAAGAACCATAAAATCTCACATAGCTCAAAATAAGTCTGCTAGATCAGTTTTATAGGCACAGAAAATACATGTATTATTAAGCTAAAAATTTAAATAATCACTTTCTGTTTGCTTTAAAAAATGATAGCAATCAGTTTGACTACAGGAATTTCAGTTACCTGAGGAGTCACAAACACCTGTAAAGCAGATATGCGTCCAACAAGACATCTATGCACCACGTATTACTTGCTCATGACTGTTCTGAAATGATGTCTTCCTACATAACTCAAGCTGGCTCTGAGCGTACCATGTAACCCTGAGTAGCCCCAAACTCAATCCTCCAGTGTCAACCTCTGGAGTGCTAGGAGCACAGATGTGCAATCTGCTGGTGCAGTCATTATTTAAATGGCCTTCATCAGAGATCAAACAGCTTCTTTTGTTTGGTCAAGTGGGCCCTCAGGTCTTTACTGTAACTATCCAACACAACATTATAATATAAAGGCAGCCATACATTAAACAAACAAGCATGTCCATATTTATGATCTGTTGTACAAACAGGAATTCACCCAAAGATGTTAGCTTACTATGCTTTGTTAAGTTTTTCTAAAATCTGAGAAAATATGTACTTTTTTTCCCCTAAAAACCTCTTCTCCAATTTGGGAAATAATTTTCAGAAAAACAAATGACAGCTTTCTAATTTGTTTATGAAAGTGCACTTACCAAGTGGCACATATGCTATTAATAAGGCAATGCAATGCAACGCAGCCATTTTTGACAATTTGTAAAAAGAGATACACTCACTTATAATCCTCATTTGCTGCAGTAAAGTTAAAAGCTTCCATAGGGTTCCAACAGATTGTATTTGTTCTCATATCCAAGATAACCTGAGGAAGGAAGCATGCATTATCCCATTAGCACAAAATTAACATACACAAAATAAATTCATTTTCGACTTCTTTTTTGATTTAAGCAAATACTTTTTATATGCACAGTACACAATTCAGAGCAGTGGGGAAAGAAATCAATGATTGTTTCCTGAGGAACAGAGTGGTAAGTACAAAAAAACAAATGTTTAATACCTAGCTCTTGAACTTCAAATGACCAAATAGGAAATTGAAGCACACATGTAAACAAAAACCACAACAAAAGTGAAGATACAAATAATAAAGCATTAAAGGTAACATAAAAAGTCAGGCACAAAGTTAACCATGAGCTTAGAATTAAAGTTCAGGAGATATGTTTCAAAAAGGAAGCAAGATTTGAAAGAACCTTTGCTGACTAGTAGTGATAGTCTAGTGTCCCCAACGCAATGGTTTAGTACTGGGGGGGGAGTAAATTTATGTATTTACTGTATAAGCTTAGCTCTCCCAGGTACTTTCCCACAAACTGCTCTTGGAGGAGAACTACTATAAATACAAAAGATAAAGAAAGGTAGCCCAGTAGACTGAAATAATAATAAAAGCTGGTCGTACCACATGCCTTTAATCCCAGCACTGAGAGGCAGAGGCAGGGAGACGTCTCAGTTTGAGGCCATCCTGCTCTACACAGTGAAGTTCAGGACAGCCAGAGCTACATAGTGAGACCCTATCTTGAAAATAAACTAGAAGATAAATAAACAAATAACAAGAGGGGAAAGCAAACAAGATAAAACAGCAGTGTCTATTACTATCTATATGTGACAAATCCAATTAAGTATTGCTTCACTGTTTAAAACAAACCAATAAATGCAAATGTAAATTGGGCTCAGATTTTGAGTGCACTGAATGATGAGCTATAATTATTTTCTTCACTTTACAGCTAATGTAACTCCACTAAGAACAGACTGTGTACGTAGATGTGTGTAGTTGCCAAAGACTACTACTTAGTAAACCAGAACTTCATGACACCATTCGGTTAAAAGCTAAAAAGTATCATATCTCATTTCTAGAGAGGTACTGGCTAACACCACCATTTTACAAAAGAAATACAGACAGTGAAGTTCTTATATCATGTGAATAAATAGCTAAATTTGTACCTTTAGTAATAAATATACTAATCTCATTCTTCCTACTTTTAATATTTCTGAATCTATCAACACATTACAAAAATGTTTTGTTTTTTCTTATTCTTTGGCAGAGTCTCCTAAAAGTCCAAGCTGGCCTGGAACTCAGTGTGTTTCAAAGATGACTTAGAATTCCTGATCTGACCTGGAGCACCACATCTAGCTATCAGAAAGAATTTTATATGTGAACAGTGCCAATGGAGAAGTGACACCTAGCTGTTCTTGTGCCTGACTATGCTACCTTGATGTCAACTTTATATTCCTCTTCAAATGGTAGTCTATTCCAAGTACAAATATTTCTCTCTTGAAAATCAGCCTAAGGATTAACTATGATATCTAAGTCCTGAAAAGAACAGTGAATAAAAAGACCATTGAAAAACATCTCATTGACAAGATAGCACTCATCTAAGCATGTAAAGTAGTTTGTTGTATAAATAAGTCCTAAAACAGTTTTGAATAAAATAATGGATAAAATAATCAAGCCCCCCCCATTAGTGTATGTTAAGCAACAAAATGAAATACCTTTCATTTTAAAGGTTTCAGTTTAGCAAGTACTAATTAGATGCCTAAAATGTACTGGCATTATGAAAAACCAGAATTTAAAACCAATGGGGAGTTGACTGTTATTACCATCATTCTGAGGTTAAAGAACAGTTCTATGCAGAAAAACAAGACTGTAAAACACTGGTTTCATTTTTTTCAGTCACTCAGTATACAGAGTACTGTCTAAAACAAAGACAAGACTAAACTCACCTTTTTCAAAGGAGTAGCTTGCCGCATATCATATAGCACTATATTCCTATCAGAAGCGCAACTTGCCAAGAGAAATGTCTAAAAACAATTGCAACAATCACAAATTAAAGGTCAGGCTTAGAAGCAAATGGTATCTACTCAAAGCATAATTTATCTTTAATATTTATGTTACACTCTCCAACTGTAACACTGAATATATCCCATTTTATGGGATATGATATAATAAATCACTCATCTCAACTACGTCAAGTATTTTCGGTTAAATCTCATGCATGCATGTTAGGTACTAACAGTAACAGTATGCCCTACTTAGAGTAAAACATATTTTATTTACTTACCTGATCTCCAATGTAAGATTTAGTTATTGCTTTTGACTACTATAAATAACACTTCAGTACATATTTTCAGACATTTAAAACTCTTCTTTTAAATTGTTTCCTTAATATAAAAATTCAGAAGTGGTTATTAGTGAGTCAAAAGTATAATTTTATAACTTTTGACATTTAATGTTGCTTATTTTTTAAAAGTGTTATCAATATCACTGTAATGTGAGAATGTACCTTTTATTACAAGTGGACAAATCAGGCAGTTTTTTAAATGCACTCTACAACAATATTTCTTAATCACTCAAAATTTCTGCTTTCCTCTTGTGAATCTGCCCTGTCCTCTGTGAAAGTGTGTGTGTATGTATATATCTCATGTATATATGTTCATGTATGCATGCTTACCTGTACATGTGTGTGTGTAAAGGTGCACATGGAGGTTAGAAGTCAATGTTAGATGTCTACCTCTATTGCTCTCTCCCTTATCCTACTTGGTCCCACTGGCTGCTCAGCAAGTTGTGGACATCTGGCTATCCCTGCTCTCCATAGCACTGGCATACCAGGCTTTTACATGAATGCTGGAGATGCAAACACAGGTAGGTCCCCATGCTCAGCAGGTACTTTACCCACTGGGCCATCTCCTGAGCCATGTGTCTCCTCTCTCCTTCTTCCAAGACAAGAGTCTCTAGCTCACTCTGTTCTCCAGGATGGCATCAAGCTTGGTCACCAGACTGCTTGGATTACAGGCATGTACTGCCACATCTTGCTTGGTCAATTTTAAACACACAAAGCACTTATGACAATCCTTGGTGCTGAGTGAAAATATCATCCAGAAGAGCCCTGACTCTGGTTATGAGGTGTGTGCATGTGTGTGGGCGGACCTGCCTGTACACAAAGGCAATTGTGTTCCTCTATCGCACTCCACATTATTTAGTTGATGCATGTGCCTCCATGGGTGTGGTTATCAGGAAACAACATTACAGGAATCAGTTCTCTCCTTCTGCCACAAAGGTTCCAGGAATTGAACTCAGGCTTCAAGCTGATGGCATGTGGGTAAGCCTAGCCATTCTCCCATCTCTTCAGCCCTATAAAAATCTTTGAAGGTTTCTTTCTTTTATGTGAATGACTGTTTTGCCTGCATGTATGTCTATGTGTCACATGCATACCTGGTACCCATGGATGTAAAACAGTGTTGGATTCCTTGGAAATGGAATTACAGATAGCTGTGAGATACCCATGTGGGTGCTGGGCACCAAATCAAGGTCCTCTACAAGAATGCCAAGTACTCTTAACCACTGAGTCATCTCCTCAGCCCCTCTACCCTCCCTTATTTTCTGAGAGTCTTTCACTGACCCTAAAACTCAGCATTTTGGTTAGAACTGACTTGTAAGTCCCTGGGGTCCCTGTCTCCATGCCCTAACCCAGGTTACAGGCACGCCACTGTGCTCAGCTTTTACACGGTGCTGAGGATCCAAATTCAGTCCCCATGCTTTTACAACAGGCACTGTCACCCACTGAGCCACCTCTCAGCTACGGATCCCATTCTCTGTAACACTATTCTTCCTTATGCCCGGTTCCAGATACTACAACCCTTCGCTTTGCCTAATCAATTCCTATGGAAGAGTTATTTACTAAATGTCTGTATGGCTAGTTGGCTCCTTCTGTGTAACACAGTTTAATAAAATATCACAAACTAATGTTAAAAATACGATCTGTCTCCCACTCTTTTCAAAAGCCTATTTCAACTGCTGTTTTTGAGACCTCTATTAGCTGCCCCTTAACCTCTTAACCTTTTGTAGCTTTTCATTATGTTACCTTTGTGTAAGACCAGGAACAATTTCTAAAACAAAGACTTTGAACTGAACACAAAGTAAAAAATTCCACCTAAACTGCAAAATGTGGCAATCTTCAGCATTAACTTCTGTTTTACCAGAACTTTAGGCTTCAATATTTTAACAGAAAATTAATTATTAATGAATAAAGGAAATTACTACTCTATTTGTTCACAGCAATCTGCCCTGCCCTTTCCATTAGCTTTAATACAGGCTAAGAGACATGTACATCATTTGTTTTTATCACTAAGTCAATTCATAAGATTAAAAACACAAGCCAGTGGACACACAGAGCTATTAAGTAGGCAAGTCTGAAAACCCTGGTCGATAGGTCATGACCAGGATTATGATTTTACAACTGACCATTAGTTCTAACATATTCATCAAAATAGGAAAGCAAAATATTTTGTCTGTCCCTTAAAAAAAAGTAGCAGTCCCTATGTGCCCGTGTTTACCATTGTGCTGATATAATGACAGCCAAAGTGAGTATGGGGAAGATGCAGGATGCACCCAGGAACACAGCTCAGAAAAATCAAGACCAGGGATCAGCCAACCTTTGTCATAAAAAGCCAGAAAAAAGTACTTTAGGCTTTATGGGCCTAAGATTCCCAAAGCAATTATTCAAATTTTTCACTATGGTCTAAAAGCAGCTGCAGACAGTACAGTAAGAGTGTCTGCTTATGATCTAGTAAGACTTTGTAACAGTAAGTGGGATACATTGGCAGCCCCTGCTCTAGACTTGTATGTAGCTCCAAAGAGGAGTGTATACAGGCACAGGCTGGTGGCAGGTAGTCTTGTGTGCTGGCCTCCCGGCAAGGCTCCAAGCCCAGGTTCACAATGCACTGAAGCTTCAGCACACATCCTCGTAGTCACGTCAAGAACACTGTTAGACTCTTACCCTTCCCTCCCTCTCTTACCATGTTGGCCTCAGAGTATAAAATCTGCATGTCAGGATTTTCTCTTACAGAAATGAACATGCTAGCTTCCTTTTAACACTGAAAGAAAAGTATCTTGACTGAGTTTTTTGGACAGTAAGTGTGGATATTTGTTAGGTATTTAATAAGTTCTGGGGTATCAGAGAGACCATGCAGTCAAATCCTAGGCAGACAGCCCAGGAAATTCTTGATCCTTGAATACAAGGATATACAGCTGAGTCAGTCACACACACCTTTGATCCCAGCACAGGGAAAGTGGGAGTGAGGACCAACACCCTTAACTCCATAACTCCAGAGACAGAACTTCTTCTGTTTCTGTGAGTTCAAGGCTACACACCTTTAATCTTAATCTGGATGGGATAGGGTATATAAAGGCTCCTAGAAACCCAGAAGAAGCAGAAGCACTGATTGGGAGAAGCCACAGGCAGAAGAGACCAGGAGCGAGGCTGAGGAAGTTGCAAGACAGCTAGGTGAGAATTGACTGTGGTGCTTCCTCTCTCTGGTACTTCAGCCTTCCCCCAATATTTGGCTCAGAGTTTTCTTTTCTTACAACCCAAAATTGTGCTACGACAAAATGAGGGTTATTGTTATGTGTTCAGAAAAGATCAGGGAAAGGTCTGGAATCCAATGGCCACATTAGCCTCTGGCCCAGCCTCTCTTCCCAAGTTCATATACAAACAGATAGCATGCAACAGCAGACCTCCACATCTGCACAAAGACCAAGAAGAACCAGGATTCTCCCATACTATAAACACCTATCACTGTAATACCATGCAGTCCAAAAAGAAACCATATATATTACTGTGAGGCACCCAAATGACTTATGAATACGAACCAGCATAATTACCATGCAGTCCAAGAGAGACCATGCATATTACTGTGAGGCACCGGCACCCGTATGACTTAAAAATCTGGAACGGCATACTCAGTGCTCATTCTCATGATCTCCCAGAGGGTTAAGAAATAGGTACATCAAAGTGCAATGGCACAATCAGATGGAACAAGTGTGGAGAGCATGTGAAGAAAAGTTAATGAGAGGCTTAGGAAAAAGGATAGTAAGTTCAAGACCAGTCTGTGCTATCCAAGGTCTATCTCAAAAGCAAGACCAAAAAGAAACAGGTTCACAGAACTCAAGATATAACCTGGAAAACCTATCGAATGCTAGAAAACCATTCAAATGTAGAAAATGTTTCCTAAACAGAGCTAAAATTTCATGTTAAACAAGAAGCAGAACATATTTTTAAAAGAATATTACCTCAATAGGGTTAAATTTAACGCTGCTTATACTGTCAAATCCCCAGTTCATTGAGCATACAGGGTTGGTTCTTTCTTCATCCCAAATGTCTACTTGCTGTCCACATGTGGCAAAGGCGGCGTCTTTCCAGTGATGATCAATGCCAGTGTACACTGTCTTTGAAAGCAAGGAGTGTTATGCATACTCACCTTGCTAATACTTTAAAACAGCATTTTTTTAAGTGTTTTGATTTTTTAGGAACCCTTGCTACAAAGAAACATCTTTCCTCTTCTCCTATCACCCTTTTACCACAAACTATAACTGAGATTTCTGCATTTAGGTAAGTTACAGGCTGCGTAATCCAGAATGTAATCGGTAAACTTCACCCTGGAAAAGCCACCCTACCAATCACCCCCTATCTTCCCTTTGGGTAAATCTAAAGACGCTTCTTTGAATCCCTTCACTAAGGGGCAAAAAAAGTACTGGGTACAGTGTACTGTGGCAGTGTACACTTTCAATCCTAGCACTCAGGAGGCAGAAGCAAAAGATCTCTGAGTCTGAGGCCACCTAGTCATATTGAGGGAGTCCTGGGGCAGACAAGACAGGGCAACACAGAGAGAGCTTGTAAAAAAAAAAAATCATAAAATGCTAAAACATTTTATAAAAATGAAGTCAATTTTGGTTTTTGAATTACTAATTTGTTATCACCTGGAATTTTTTCTTCTTGTACACATATCCTACCTCCATCTCCTTTTAAGAATATCCTGAACTTGCCGAAAACCCGAAGCAGCACCTAAATATATTCTCATGTAAAAGAGTGAAATACGGTGGCAGCTTTTAAAATGCATGCATTTAAAGATTAAATTTAGCTTCAGAATTTTGTCTGTTTAATATAAGAATGTCACCAGCATTACAAAACATGTGTGAGCCAAACGTTCTAAATCACACTCAGGCTATAACTGAACCCCATGTGACTTAGAGAACAATTTGTGAGAAGTGTAAGATTATACAAGACACATTTATTACTGTTTCGTGTCCTAATGGATTCTTCAGGAAATTCTGAGCTTTTTATAAGATCTAGGATGATATAAACCAGATCAACACTAACTAAGCCATTGTTCTCCTAACATTTATCTTACACACATCTCCTATTGCCTTCCTACAGGAAATACTTCATTGTATCCTCTATATGACTTGTCTATATGGATGGTCTAACTAAAGAGAACTCAAACTCTACCACAATGAGAATCAAAGAGCTGTTCATAGTCTTTAGCTTCAAAGGATTTTAATTACATAAAATGTTGCTTTCAGACAATGTTCAGTTTTTATATTATTTTTCTTTTTGTAATTACAGAAAAAATAAAGAATTTTAACAGGTTAAGCACCAATCAATGTATTTTTGTACCTTTCCTAATATTGTATGCAATGGCTCCTCTTCTTCTCCATAGCCTGGTCCATCCATTTTCCACTGCTTCACAGTTTTGTCATCACCAACCTAAATATAGTTATTACGATGACTTTAAAGACCAATAGTTGTAAGCACATATATCAAATTATAAGTATCCCATTTCAAACAGTAACACTTAGCATTCTTCATTTTTACATTTATTGATACATTTATTTTCTACTACTTTATTACAACCAAGATTTATAACAAATACATAAAGCTATAAAATAAAAAACAAAACAGTATGAATAAAGCAAAGGGCTAAAAATAAATCAAAGTTAGGTCATAGAAGAATGGCATTTCAAATCAGGAGGAAAAATGTATTATAAGATGGGTATAGGAATATAAGATTAATCATTTAGAAAGTTTGAGCCTGGCATGGTGGCAAACATTCCAGTGTTAGGGGGTAAAGGCAAGAAGACGGTGAGTTCAAGGCCAATACAGGCCACACAGTGAGTGGGAGGGTAGCTCAATTATCCTATCTCAAAGACAAGCATGGTGGGGGTGAACCTCCAGCACCCATATCAAACAGCTCACAACTGCCTCTAACTCCAGAGGATCAGATGCCTTCTGGCCTCACCTGTGTACATGTTGTCCACCTACATATACCCAACGCACATACATAAACATAAAAAAGTTTTGCTTTTAAACCTCTTTTGCCAGTATGGTGGCACACACTTTTTAATCCCAGCTCTTAGGAGGCAGAGGCAGGTGATCTTCTTGACTCTGAGGCCAGCCTGATCTACATAGTAAGTTTCAGGCAAGCCAAAGCTACGTGATAAGACCTTGTCTCAAAAAACCAAAACAAAGAAGCAAGGGCTGGGAAGACAGCTGGGCGGTTAAAGCATTTGCCCTGCAAACAAGACCAATCCCTAGAGTGCATGGGAATGCTGTGTGGACATGGCAGCTCATTAGTGATTGCGTCCTCAAAATCAGATCAGGGGATCCCGAGAATAAGATGGCCAGTAGGACCAGTCCTTCAGCCAGAGCTATTGAGTAAGATTCTCAGTCTCTGAGATTGATTCTGAGGCCTCTACACACATGCTAATTCATATAAAGAAACACCAACACACACACACACACAAAGATAAACAATTTTGAGCCAATAAGATGTCATATATAATAAATTCTAGATTGTTTCAAATGCAAAAAAAAAAAAATGGGAAAAAGGAAAATGCTTGCTACAAGGCATTTCTTTCTTTCTTTTTTTTTTTTTTTAAGATTTATTTATTTATTATGCATACAGTTTTTACAGAAGAGGGCACCAGACCTCATCATAGATGGTTGTGAGCCACCATGTTGTTTTGCTGAGAATTGAACTCAGGTCCTCTGGAAGAACAGTCAGTGCTCTTAACCTCTGAGCCATCTCTCCAGCCCCACTACAAGGCATTTCTAAAATCTTAAGGTAGACAAAGCCCTTCTCTTTGTGTCATGAAATTCCAGAAACTACTAACTTAGAAGCTTATGATATTCCACAAGATCACTTCTTTTCACTGTGCTAAAGTTACAGAAGCACGGAAAACATGATGTGATCACTAGTGTCACCTCAGCCCAATCAATGAGTCAAAAGCTATGCTGATTTAGACTTTATCTGGCAGTCCTGGTTATGACAGATAAAGTAAAAACAAACCAGAAAGTGGACTACAATGTAGCTTGTGGTTAACAATGCACAACAACCATGTACATGGCACTACCCAACACTTAGTGGCCTTTGGAACACTGACACACAGGAAGGAGACTCAAGCACAAACTTCAGACCCATCACCCGAAGATGATTTCACACAATAGTGTTAGCACTTGGTATCTGAACAGTTTACAGCATGAGTCTGCTACTTCTGCCATCATAATGATGGCCCAAAAGATCTGGGAATTTTCAGAGTTCTAGATTTCAGATTTCAATGTTGGTTTCTCGAATGAGAAAAGACACACACTCACGCTACCAGGGCCACACGAGGGTTTATTTAAGAGAGTTCCCAGGCAGGTACAGAAGCAGAGGAGGAGAGAGTGATCATAACATGGCGTCTCTTTTTAAGAGAAGGAGTGTGCATGGGTTTACGTAGTCACATTTAGGGGGCGTGCCTCTGTATGAGGTGCATCCCACCGGAGCCATGTTGGCTCAACCACGTGGAGTGCCAGGAATACTTGCAAGGTTTTTATTAGAGATGTTCAAAATGTGCAATATTCCTGGTTTTAACTTAAAATGTACACTTCTATTAACATATTACACACATTTATTTACTCTTTCTGCTGATCTAAAAGTTTTTACTCTTGGAACAACATCTTCTCTGTCTCTTTATCTCTATGGCCGCTGGAACTACCAATCAGGAGTAAAACATTTGCTCTGTCAGTCTATATAAAAGCACTTGGGAGGCAGAGGAAGATAGATGTCTGTGAGTTTGAGGCTAGCTTGGTCTACAAAGCAAATTCTGGGACAGCCAGGGCTGTTACACAGAGAAATCCTGTCTTGAAAACAACAACAAACAAACAAAAGAATCTGTAATGTTCTTTTCCTGGCAGGCTTATGTTACCCAGCATAACATCTATCTACATTGCTGCAAAAGACAGGATTTCCCCTTTTCCTTATGGTTGAATACTACTTCACAACATGTATGCAGCAAATTTTCTTTATTTGCTGATGGTCACCTCAGAGAAAACTATTCATTTTGAATGCTTAAAAAAAAAAAAAAAAAAAAGCAAACCACACAAAAAAATCCTACAGCAGGGTTGAGAATAAAGTTAGAGATGGAGCCTTGTCTAACTAACATGCACTATGTTTGTTTAATCCCCAGCTCCATAAAAAAGGAAAAAACATATTGTAAATATTCTTGCTGGGATATTACCACATTACCAGTTCAGAAACCCAGAGGAAAGGCACCTGGAAGAACAGAAGTCTGGGCTGCCAGCAGCTCCAGCTTGCCATCCAATTCCTTCCACCATACATGGTATATTCACCATGTCATGCAGTTCTAGCTGCAACTGTGTTATCCTGCTGATAGAGAGGCATTTTGTAGTGCCTGCCACTTCCCTGACACCTTTATATTTCAATATTTCCTCATACTGATGTCAAACTGTCATCTCAATCATTAGCTCTACACTGATGCCGCCAAGGTTAGGTCTGACAGTCGGCTTCACTCCGCTAACGTGTAGTAGTCTATTAACCCCACTAGAGCCTGCCCCTCCCCTCACCCCGTAGGGAACTGCTGACTTCTCCTTCTCCAGAGCAGGAATGGCTGTCTTCCAATGTACCTGGACTTCTCAGTCACCTGACAGGCTCATTAGCCTCCAACATATTACTCAACTGGCCACTATTTTTCACAGGTTTTATTCATCAGGTAGGCCCCCTATTATTTTATACAAACCATGAGAACTGCCTGCATACAAGATGAGCATTCATTGTTTTTAAAGCAATCATCTCAAAGCACAGCAGGGAATTTGTTGTTCACTTGTTAGAAAACCATCAATGAATCTGAACTGGCATTTATACACCAATACTCACAGCAGCATTACTCATAATGGCAAAAAGTTGGAGACAAACTAAAAGTTCACTGGTAAGAAAATGGGTTTAAAAAGTGGTAAACAGTGGCGGGAGGGGGAAGGGACCTTGAATGGGGATATATAGGGATGGCAAAAAAAATTCAGAGGGAAAGCTGAACACAAAGTAAATATATGTGTAGCAATCTTATTTGCATTATCACCCTTGATAAGTCATGCTTATGATTTTTATCTTCTTTATAGTTATTGTTAACTTATCAGCATTTTAAATTCATTTTACTGTTTTTCTTGATAAATACAAAATAAATAAAGAAAAAAATACATCACTGTTAATATTATGTAACCTCAGAAAAGGAATTATAGCATTAGCTACATCACAGATAACTTGGACTTCATCATGCTAAGTGAGTAAAGGTCAAGCAATTGCTCATCAAGGGTCATATGGGTCTACTTATGTGGGGCAGCTAGAATAGTCAAATTCAGAGAAACAGAAGGTAGAGTAGCTGTTACTAGGGCTGACAGAGGAGCATGGGAGCTATGACTTAATGCACATAGCATTAGTGTGGCAAAGTAAGTTCTGAAAGTGGATGATGATGACGGTAACACAACGATATGAACACACTGAATATTACTATAAATTGTATACTCAAAAATGGTTGAAACAGCCAAGTATTCCATGTTTTTATTCTTCCCTATACACATATACACAATAAACTTGAAAATAACTTATGCAATTATGTATTTCCTGTGCATGTTGGAAAGACTTACTGAGCCAACAATATACTTACAGTAAAAAAGGAAGTCCCACAAAAGCGGGTACACATCCCTCGTACAAAACCTTCATGTGCTTGTATCGTTCGGATACACTTTCGTTTAGTCAGATTCCAAATTTTAACCTATGGGGAAAAAAAAATCAAAAATTTCAGTGAACTCTAAATGTACAATATTTTTAGAAACCCCACACTGAAAAGGCTATGAATCACCTCTAGTAGGCACTAAAACCAAGAGCTTTAGAATTAAAATAATGTACTGCATATGGATAAACGTATCAACAACCAGAAAATTTAAACTGTCAAATGCGCTGTTGACTCTACAGTGTTTCAGTTTTGTTTTGTTTTTTTTCCTTACCAGAATGGGAAATCAAGTGTTCGATCATCAATAACAAATTCTACGAAAAATTCAAATACTTTTATTATAAACATAAGTTTATGTACTGTCAAATTGAACCTTATACCACTGAACTGATACTATTTTAGGATTAGATAAAAAACCAAAAAAACCAAATTACTAAGTACTGTTTCAGAGCTTAGGCTATTAAGTCAAATCAAGAGCAGCCAAAAGGAAAGAGGTTTGCAATAGACTCTGTTAGTTTAAAATAGCAGATTGAAAGTGGAACTTGCCTCTCCATCACATGCCCCAGAAAGAACAGTAGTCAGGCTCTTTGGATGCTTTGCCAGGCAATTGACTCCATCACGGTGACCATCCAGGGACGCAAGGAATGGTTTTGCAAACACTCGTTCCAATTTGGTGGCATTTAAAGCTCTTACATATTCTCGTGGGACTTCAAAGGGATGTAAGGTAGGATCGTAGTTTCTTGGAACTGGAATAAGAATAATCCCCCTTAATAAAGTAATTCAATTACTATTTCCTGTGAAAAGCCCCAGCTAATCATGTAATCTGTTACTCAATAAGCCTTTAATTAGGGACAGTGTCTTCTAACTAGCACTATGAAATATACAAAAGTACACCTTTCACAAGATCTTTAAATCACAAGACCTAAAACCACGGAATACATAGCCTTGTACAGTAGACTACACACACACAGAGCTTTCCTTCTATACAAGCTACCATATTCAACTAGCTTGTGACCTTTTATGGGTAGGGGCTCCAACACACTGTTCATTTGTACTCCTATGCAAGCACAGCATCTGGAATAAAGCCAAGGACTGTGATAAATTTCTGTTAGCTAAAATCTTCACTGCTTGTGCTGGCTGTTCCGTGGTACTGAACCCTGCATTGACTGACACACAACATGGTGATTTAACTGCACAACACTGCTACTATTTACTGAGTACTCTCTACATTTGTTTACTTACTTGAAAAGCACAAAATAGGAGTTCACTGAGCTCCAGACACTATTGCAAATACCTCATCTAATGCACATAATCTCCACAGCATCCACAGGGTAACTACCCTACTACCATCTTCTACGCCACAGTTAGTGAAACTGCCGTACCAAGACCCTATACAGTAACCTGCCTAGAAGCCATGTTCTTTAACCAGTCTGCTCAACAAACTGTGTCTAACCAAACTCAACGCCTAACAGTAAATACATTTCCCTTCGACTCCACCCTGCTATTTTTGCTTTCTGGTTAACAACATCATGTCCAACATGCAATAAAGCTCAAATCATGGTCATTCCTGAATTCCATCTTCCCATCTCCAATCCCCAAACTCAAACACTCTTCCTCTCTGAGACAGCCATTCTTCCTTCTCCTACCTTAGTGCTGGCCCATATTACCTCATACCCAGACTACTATAGTATCACCTGTACTTGATTTGGCAGCAAAACTGTTAGCAGATTAATCAAGCACGCCATTTCCATGACTAAAAAATGTTAAAGGGTCCCTGCAGTCATCATCAAACCTTTAGATTTGTCTCATTGTAACATGTTTTTTGAGCATGTTTAATAATATAAGCATGTATTAAAGATACTTTTTCATCAAAATTCCGTTTCCAATTAGGCCTCTCAAAAGAAAAATTCAAGGACTCCAAATGTGTGTTTCAACATTTGGTTTTAATGGAGAAAGATTCACTGATTTCCACACTGTGCCATGTTAATGGGACGCAAACATATATAACCGAGTGCCTGCTGGCATACTTTTCTGTGGTGATACATGTGACTGCAGTCACTGTGACTCTCTCATTGGTTCAGTTAATTTGGTGCTGGACAAAGTGAGGGCGGTACTCCACAAAAATAAGCAGATCCAAAGAGAAGGTGTCCAGAGCTGGCAATATTCATTTAGGAATACTTACTTTTAGGTCATATCCACCAAGTCTTTGAAAGTTATTTCTGAAGTATGTTTCAAAATGTTCTATCTACTCTGATTCCTACAACTAACTTATGTTTAGTAGTTAAAAAGAAAGCAGATCATAATGTTTCCAAGTATTTTCATGCAGACAAAAATCCATTATAACAAATTCAGTATAAGTTTTTAAAAAGTAAAAATATTTCTAGACGTATATTTTCAAAAGAATCTCTAAACAGCACAACTTTCTTATTTAATTTTAACATACCCACCACTGTCCCCCCTCCCTCCCCTCCTCCCAGTCCTCTCCTAGCTTCCCCTCCCCCCATCCCTCCATCCATTTAATGGGAGGTCAGGGCTCCCAGGGTGAGTCTGGTATATCCAGTTGTAGTAGGACCAAGCATCCCCACACATACCACCACTAATATCAAAGTGGGCAAGGTGTTCCTCTGTAAGAAATGGGGTCCAAGAAGCCAGCCAGTTAGTTCATGCACCAAGAATAAATTCTGGTCCCACTGCCAGAGGCCCCACAGAATGCCTACACCATTCCACTGTCATCCACATTTTGAGGGCTTAATTCAGTTACATGAAGGTTCCCCAGTTGTTATTTCAGAGTCAGTGAGCTCCCAATAGCTTGGATCAACTGTCTCTGAGGGTTTTCTCATCATGGTGTTGACCCCTTTGCTCATATAATCTCTCCTCCCTTTTTTCAACTGGGCTGGGAGCTCAACCCAGTGCTTAGCTGTGGATCTCTAGCTGGATGAAGGTTCTATAATGACAATTAGGATGGTCATCAATTTCATTATAGGGGAAGGTCAATTCAGGCTCCCTCTCCAGTATTGCTTAGAGTCTTAGCTGAAGTCATCTTTGTGAGTTCTTGGGTGTTTCCCTAGCACTAAGTTTCTCTCTAACCCCACAATGGCTCCCTCTATCAAGATATCTATTTCATTGTTCTCCCTCTCTATCACTCACAATTTTTTAAAAGCAATTCCTCACTTATCGTTAAAATGGACTTGAAAAAGTTGAACATGGTGCTGCACACCTTTAATTTCAGTACTCCAGGGGTAGAAGCAGATGGCTCTCTAGGAGGTTGATACCAGTATAGTTTATATGGAAAATTCCAGGCTAGCCAGGGTTAAAGACCCTGTCTCAAAATTAAATAAACAACAGGGGGTAAAGAACTTGAAGCAGATTGTGTGTTATATATATATATGTATATATATATAGTGTGTGTGTATATTATATGTATAAACTATGTATATATAATTTTCTTTTAAAAGTTAAAAAGAAAGCATGTTAGTTATGGCATAACTAGAGAAAAGTTTAGCAATTTCAGAAATACTTAATTCACAGTTAGATATTTCCAAGAACTTTGCCATAATTAAAGTCAAGGTACTTTTGCAAGAACAAACATTGTTAAAGACTTTCCCTTCATTATACAAATTATCATATCCCACCCACAATAAATAAACTATAGCATGCTATAATATTCAAAAGGTGAAGCAAGTCCTTCCTCATCAACCCTGCTCCTCTCAGGACACTTAGCATTTGGCTGAAATGAAGCTGTAAATTTGTTAACTATTACTTAAATAAAAACTAGAGGATCTTACTTGCTTGTAAACAGGTTCACTATGTATTCCTGTCTGGCCTGGATCTCACTAGGTAGACCAGGCTAGCCTGGAACTCACAGAGATCTGCCTGCCTCTGTTTTTTAAGACAGGGTTTCATTGTGTAGCCCCACTGGGCCTAGATCTCACTAGACAGACCAGGCTGGCCTTGAACTCACAGAGATCTGCCTGCTTCTGAGTGCTGAGATTAAAGGTGTGTGCCACCATGTCCTGCACTGGCCTCTGCCTCTGGAATGCTAGAATTAAAGGCTTGACTATCAAGCCTGGTTCAGTTTGTTTAAGATAGGAAATACACACTGATGTTTGATGTGGGGTGTCTTTATGTTGTAAATAAACTGTTTTGGCCTGTGGAAGGCAGGGAAATCATAGATAAGGAAAGGAGGGTGGAGTCACGGAGACTCAATCCAGTCAAAGAAGAAGCAAGAAGTAAAGAAAGAAACAGATGAGCCACCATGGGCCACAAGGCAGGACAGATTAAAGGAAATGGGTTGAATTAAGATGCAGGAGCTAGCTTGCAATATGCCTAAGGCATAAACCAAACAGCATGAAATTCACATAAGCCGTTGTGTGATTATTTGGGGCTTAGAGAGGGTCCAAACTTTGTGACCTCTGGCTGGACAGGCCAGAAACCTCATTCTACAGATGTTTTAATTGTTTTCCCCATACTGTAATGGATATTCTAAACACCTGCTTTTAGAGGTACAGAATTAAGTTCCAAACCCTTTCCGGTCTTCTAAAACTTGGTCTCACTACCTTCAGCTTCAAATTCTTTTGGAAGGTCAGCTCCAACAGGTTACTCACTGTCATTCACAACTACCTTGTGCTTTCCTTCTGGACATCCCTTTCATAAAGACTTGACTTCCATTTACATCTGCCCAAACCTCGTGCACCTCCTTTAAAATATTCACTCTAAGCCATCTAAGATCCCAATCACTGTATCTGCCTCCAATTTCATTCAGCCAAAGAGACAACTAACACCATCTGTAGCACGTGATGTACATCATAAGCACATGACAGGACGGTTTAAAATTCCCCATAAAAACCACATATATTTGTGTAAGGTGCTCCTTACAAATGAACTAGTCACATCAGGATTATGGATATTTTAAAAATAGAGGTTCACCAGTACTTACCCCAGTATGTAAATACTGCAAAAAATTTACAAGGAAACAACACTAAATAAAAATAAACAACAACATGTATTTCTTGTTTTTCAAGCTCCAAAAATTCCATTTTGCTATTAACATTTCCATTATATATAAAAAAGATATTCTTTTAAAAAAAAGAAAAAGATGCTAATAACAAAACTGGCTGTATCTCCTAGAATAAGATTCTGTGCCCAGGCTGTCACCCACTCATTCATTCATTCAGACATTTATGAAGCAGTTATTTATGTGAGTCACTGTCTAAATACATTGTATATAGTAACATGAGTCTCCCCCTCTTTGCAAGCTCAGTCTGAGAGGAACGCCTGCTAACCAAAATATAATCACAAAAAAAGACAATGGGATAAGTACTGACAGAAATCCAAAAATATGTACTGGAAACATAGAGAGGGTGTGTGCAGGATATAAAGCTTCCCATAGGTACAGCTGGAAGAGAAAGGCTGAAATGTACCCATACCGGCAAGGGTAACATAAACTGCTTACCAGCAATAATTATACTGATTGGTGAAAATGGTAAAGAAAAAAACAGTGAGGTCCAAAAACTCAAGATAATATCAAATCCAAGTGACAAATCTATTTTGCATTTAAGAAATATTTTCTTGTTAACTTACCTTGGGTAGAGACCATATACCACATTTTAGCAATGCTTATTCACACACAGACCATATACTACATGTGGTGACATATTTTATATTTAATAAAATCAGTCTGGAATATCAGAGAGAGGAAACATAATCAATTCTCATCCAGTCAACTTCTCAGGCTATCATCAAGTGTCCTCCACCTGGTTGGTGGCTCCTACAAAATGCCTGAATGTCTGCCTGCACCTGCCTTAAATAACTCCTCCATTCAGTTGTTTCATTTCTGGGCTCAAATCTGCATCATATTCTAGAGTTAGGATTAAAGGTGTGAGCTACTACAGTTTGGTTGTTAGGCCTTGAACTCCCAGAAATATAAAAGGATCTCTGTCTCCTGAGTGATGGGATTAAAGGCGTGGGTCACCACTTTGTCGTTCCTGTGCTAGGAATAAAGACCGGTGAGTTACCACTCTCTGACCTTCATGGCTTAACTGTGGGTGATTCTGTTCTCTGATGTTCCAGACTTTTATTAAATATATCACAACTACATCTTAGCAAAGCTCACACACAAACCACATACCACATCTCAGCAAAGCTCACAGACTCACAGAGACCATATACCACAGTTTAGCAGTGCACACACACACTACTGATAACCTCTATAACCAAGAGTGAAATGTTTCAGCTCCATCTTGTAGCTTCTACTCTCATTCACTCTAAAGATATAACTAAATGCCTTAGTTATACCTATTATTTTCTTCAGTTAGAATATTCTGTCCATACAGGATCGGTCTCCTGTCATTTAGGCTACCAAGAACTAATTCATAAAGGGCCGGCATGCTACTGGGGAACAGACCAGTAAAGACAGATAAAACTCACCAACTTCTTTTTAACCATTCTCTCCTCAAACTCTCAAGAGTAGTTATGCGAAAACTGACTGCTTTAAATCTCTCATCTTTTCCCCTCTCCTCCTCCAGAAGTAGATAATCTGAAGTAAAGCGCCTAAAGCAGCAGCTACATTTTTTAAAAAGTCTTGAACCCTTAACCCAAGAGTTTGGCTCAAACTCCACTTAGTAGCAACCTGAAAACAAACGACAAATACAAGCTGATAACAAGAAGCACTCTTCCTAGACGTAACTACTTTCCACTAGAGAAAAAGTCTACAAAGGGCTTGAAGTAATGTCGTCTGCAATTGTGTGGACAGAGCTGCCAAGACGAAAAGAAAAATACGAGACCAGAGCGCTGGCCTCCCGCCCCCTTTGCTGCTCTAAAGCTGCCCAGACCCAGGTAGCCCGGGAAGGCGCTCACCACTCGCTTTCCGCCCGTCTCACCTCTCTGTATGTCCAGCTTGGTTTCGCGGACATAGTTGTCGGGGTTCCGACTTAGCATTTTCACCTTCATTTTGGCAACTCGGGCTCCACGAGCCTTTTGCAAGCCTGCCTCCGCGCAGACACCCGGCTTCCGCCTTCCGCTGGCTTCTTTCTGTCACGTGGTTCCGCCGCGTAGCAGCGGGCTGGCTTGGCTGGACCCTGCGGCTTTCCGTAGTTGTCGGTCTTAGGGGCGGGGCCGAGCAGCTGTGGGCGGGGCGGAGCAGCTGTGGGCGGGGCCGAGCTGGCTGGGCTCTGCACGTGCGCTCTCCCTGCCGCCCGGTCCCCGAATCCGGTCCCGGAAGTGGGCTCGCGTCCTGCGTTCGTGGCCCTGGTCCTCCCCGACCGTCGCCACGGTGGCGGCCACTACCTCTCGCCCGACGTCGGCGTCGCTAGGCGCTGTAGTGCCGACGAGCCCCGAGCCCATGACAGGCCAGGGCCAGTCGGCGGCCGGGTCGGCGGCTTGGAGCACCGTGTTCCGCCACGTCCGCTACGAGAACCTGGTGGCTGGCGTGAGCGGCGGGGTCGTGTCCAACCTGGCCCTGCACCCGCTGGACCTGGTGAAGATCCGCTTCGCTGGTAAGAGGCTGCCCACGCCCCGGGCGGCTTTCCTGGCTGTCAGCCCCACCGAGGCACTGAACACCCAAAGGAGACTTTGGTCTCCCCATCCTCCGTACTGCAAGCTGGAGGACCCCGAAGATGATGCTGTGTACCTGCGGTACCTACAGCTAGAATTTAGAAAGGGAGCTCTTGTTATTGTACCTGACCTCGGCTTTCTTTGAGTCCCAAGGGGTAGAGAAAGTGGGTGAAGTTTGAGAGAAAGGACAGTGTCAGATTTGACACTCATGCACACCGCTGGGGATAATTTGAAGTCTTGGGGAAGCCACGTGTTTGCCTGAGTAAAGTCAAACCAAAGTGCAAATCCTTGAGCTGGAACAGAGTCCTCTGCAATAGTAAGGAATAAAAATATTCTTGAAGGCTTGTTTAGTTTACAGTATTTATAGTATTAATGCATTGTCCAATGAAGGAGAGAGGAGCTGCTACACCCTAAATAACTGCATTCAAGTGCGAATTATGTATATGGAATTTTAGGAATTAACGCCAAGTTGAATTTCAAAGATGCTCTTTGGAACTATTTAGAAACCATTTTCTGTTATTTCAATTATTACAAGCTGAATTCGTCCTTGAAAATTCAATTTTTATAAATGACTTCAGTAGAGTATTCTAATTCTATTCAGTATACTTGGTGAATGTATGTGTGTCTTACTGTTGGAACATGGTATCTGAACTATAGAAGCATCAATAGGTTTTTGCTGTCAGGGAAATTAAAAATCTAATGTAGACTAGATTATATAAGAGAATTCTACACAAAATCAAGAAAATAAATTCAAATACAAAGTAAGAGTAGAAGTAGACTATATATAAAGAAAACTAGGGTTGGAGAGATGGCTTAGCACTCAGAGGACTGACACTGGGTTCCCAGCACCCACTTTGAGCAGGTAGGTGACTCATAACTCTATAACTCTGACTTCAGGAAAGTCCAACACCTCCAGTCTCTGCCAGCACCTGCACTCACATGCACATACCCACAGGGACACAGAGGTAACAAAATAATAAAGGTAAATATTTTAAAAGAAACATAGATGCCTCAATGTATCTGTAAAGGTTCCATAGCTATTAAAATTCTCAATAGGATTAATATTTTGGCAGCCAGGGAAGAGACAAGAAGACGTTCTATGGTGGAAAATAGGTGATACTTGTGGAGTGTATTCTAGAAAAGATATCACAAAGACATACAGTTCCATGGAGTTTGTTATGTATCTATAAATAATTGTTATAACAATTGTGACCACTGACAAATAACTTTGATTGAACATTTACTAGGAATTTATTATCCCCTCTGCAGATGATGATGGTAGGAGTTGATAAGTCGGGCCATGTCACAAAGTTGTAAATAACAATCTGAGATTTGAGTACAGCAACTTTACTCTGAAACTGTCTTGCGCTTGACCACGCTCCACAGTAACTCTGAATCGCTTGAACATGAATCAAGAATTTTAGGCTTCTCGAGATGTGGGTCTGTGTCTTGGTGTCTCCCTCACACAGCTTCCTCTAGGAATAGAAGAAGGGAGTTAGGATTTTTAATGAAGAACAGGGCTGGCCAAGCTGGGGTTAGACAGTGCTCCGAAGCTGACCAGGCTTGAGGAGAGGGAATTCTTGGTCCTTGAGTAGATTCTTTATCTTAAACTGAGCTGAGTATTGGACACTTGTAGGGCAGATAAGGTGGTTAGTGACAGAAGCAATTAAGATGAGATAGTAAGCCCCGATTGAAGTCCTCACTTCAAAGCAGGACTGTGGAGTAGTAAATCCTGCAGTTTGAAGGGTGACAGGAAAGAGAAACTTAGGAAGATGAACATAAAAAGTTGAGTGTCTTAGAGTTTCTGTTGCTGTGATGAAGCACCATGACCCAAAGCACCTTATTTCTTCTTACAGAGTTATGTTCATGCAGGGAGTCAGGGCAGAAATTCAAGGTAGTTACCTGGAAGAAGAGCTGGCAGAGGAGTGGCAGGATACTGCTCACTGGCTTGTTCAGTCCCTTTCTTAATACAACTCAAGACTACCTTCGGTGGAAGTGGAGGGAATGTGGCATCCCCACCCCTACACCATGGTGTGAGCCCACCTCCACCGCTAGTCAAGAAATTGTCCTACAGACATTCTAGATGAAGGCACTTTCTCAGTTGAGGTTCTTCTTTCATGTCGACGTAAAACTAAGCAATAGTCATCAACAGGCATCAGTAATCAATAATTCCTAGGTGCTCTTTTATATAATTGAACTCACTTAATAAAATTACAGCCTAGCAGTGAGGAGGAAGGTCAGCCCTGAATACATGTGCTGTGAAATCAGACAATTTCATTGGCTCTCAAGTAAGCTGGGACTCCAGTGTCCACAGCTTTAGAGGGAATAGAAATGCTATGTAAGAAAGGTGAAGGAACTATCTGAGTTTTTGTGGGAAGAGAGCTCCAAGTGTGAGTTGGTCCTAAGGTTGGGTATAGGTTGAGTGGAAATTACAGGGATGTAAAATTTGGCCTGGCAAGTGGCTAGGACATGCTGGGTTGAAAGAAGTTAGATATGTGGATAGCTCAGTGCTTACCTAGGCACCTGTAAGTGCTAATTCAGCATTGAGTTTCACAAAAAAAGTAAAATTAAATTACCCATGTAAAGCACAAGTAAAGGGAATTTATTAATTAAGAGAAACAAGCTCTTCAGTTCTGACCAAGGAAAAGAGAGGTAAGACTAAGCCAGCCCTAAAACAGTTTGTATTGTGGTGGAGGACTACGTAGTTTCTAAAGACATTGTACTTTATTGTCGTTCTTCAGAATGACTTAAATTAATGTCTTCTGTCTAGGCTCCTTCCATATAGCAGTTACTGCCTTTTGACATTGCTCACTGTTACCACCACCCCTTACAGTGATGTGAGATCACTGCTTTTATGAAGTTCCTCAGGTCTTTTAGACTAAAACTCACAGTCTGTATAGCAACTTCTGTTGGGCATTAGGAAGACCCTCTTTCAGATCTTCATCTCAATAGTCTCTTGTTTTTTCTACCTTCAAATTCATTCTACTTGAGGACACCACCATTTCCCTTTTTTTTTTCACATTGTATGTATGTATATAATGAAATTTTTACTTCGATTTTTTTTTTTACCTTGATAGTAGTACACCTATTATGGTTTTGTTATATTTTGGTTTGGTTTTTTGAGATAGAATTTCTTTGTGTAACAGCTCTGGTTGTTTTGGACCAGACTGGCCTGACCTTGAACTCAGAGATCAGCCTGCCTCTCTGCCTTTCCAGTGCTGGAATTAAAGGCCTGTGCCACCAAGCCAGTCTGTTTTGTTTGTTTTTTAAAATTAGGAAAGGAGGAAGCAATTTCCTTTCTTAAAACTTGTATGTGATTATTTTGAACATAATTGGATGCAAATCTAAGAAAGCTGATGCCTTGAAATCATAGCCAGTCTTTGGTGTTTTTTTTTGTTTTTCAAGAAACTTTATAGTTAGGTAAGCTGCAACAATACTACTAACAGAGAGGATAGCTTAAGCACACAAAGATTATTTCCTCTTGGGGATCTGAGGACTGGAAGTCCAGGATCAAGGTGCTGGTCAGATTGGTTTCTAGTGAGAACCTCTCCTTAGCTTGCAGATAAACTTTTACTCTTTACACTCCCCTCCCCCTCCCCCCCAGGCTGGTTTAGATACTGTTAAATTGAGAATAGGGCTTTATATGAGCAGCTCTGGAGATAATACAGTTCACTCTGCAGTCTCACCCTCACCCTTCCTTCCAAACTAACTCTCTGCCAGCCTAACATTGGTGCTGTTCAATCTCCAGTTCTCCTCCCCGATGGCCAGGTGTGGTGCAGTTTGTGTTTGCTATTAAGCTGTCTAGCTCTAAGCCTTTCCCACCCTTCTAGAGACCAGCACCTGTTCTCACCTGTTATCCACACGGCTTTCACTAAGGTTAACGTCTCAAGGCAGTAAAGCAAACATTGGTTTGTACCTATGAAGAGCAGGCGAGCTTTGTTTTGCCTTTTCTTACTCTGCTATCTAAAAGTTTGTGTTTGTGTGAACTTACAAAATCTAGGAAATAGATGATACTATACCCACTTTAGAAAGGAGAATACTGAAGCCCAGAGGGGTAAGACCACGCCATTAAGGAATAGAGGAAATTAGATACCCAACCCAAGTTTCTCACAAAGCTCAGTCAGTACACTTTAATCTCAACTCATAGTGTAACATTGACAGGTTAATGATGAAAGAAGCTGACTGTTCCACCTTTGCATGGCACTGTTAAACAGTAATGGTTCTTCTTTGCCAAGTGCCATTCTGTACAGCAGGTGGGGGCAGTGAATTGGGCATACTTACAAGTAAAAGACTATAGTTTGTGTGAACTTTTTGGAAAGCACTTTCACTATGTATTTCTAAATTTGCGTTTATACACTTTGACCCATATCAGTTACTTTCTAATTGCTGATGATAAAGAAGTAATAAGAAACCAACCACACAAACTGCTTTACAGGGTAGTCTTTAGAGAACTTTTTATTAGTGAAAAGACAGCTGGCTATGTCACACATAGCAGAAGCATAGGCGGGCAGAGCTCTGTAAGTGCAAGACCCGTCTGGTCTACAGAGCAGGTTCCTGGATCGCCAAGACTATACAGAGAAACCCTGTCCCAAAAAACCAAACAACAGGCAGCAGAGCAGCCAGAGAACTGGGCATATGACAGCAGCAGGTAGTGGGAAAGAAGAGCGAAACAGAAAAATATATGATGATTCTCGTGAAAGCGCTGTCGTGAAACCCATCTCTACAAGCTAACCCTAAAACATCAGAGGGATAGAAATGATGGACCGGCTGTGAGATGGGCAACATCTAATTTGGGAGAGTCTAACAGCAAGGAGAAATGTTTGTAAGTTCTAGAGTGGAGAAGGAAGGAGCATGCAAAACTGTATAAAATAAAATTGTTATTTGTATTGTAGAATTTTATAATATAAAACATGGTTTTGTAGTTTGGTACCGTGTGCATGATATGGAATGTTCCCTGTTATTGAGAATACTTAATGCTCTACTTCCAGGATTGAGTGACTTCTTAAAACAATAAAGCTATTGCTGATACTGCATCATTCCATATTATCTTCTTACAACCTGCCCACAGTCCTGTTAAACATCCCTCATTCCCCTAAATTAACCTATTTCAAATGTATTTTTCATTTCCTATAGAGGCAGAATTTTCTTTTTAAAAAATGCCAAATTTATGTAGGCACTCTATACTTCAAAATACTACTGCTGCTTAAAAACATTGCAACATTTTCTGAAGTGTAGACAGATCCAAGAGAGCTTTATGTGGTAGAATAAAAAGATTAAAAGGACCTTTTATGGGCTGGAGAGATGGCTCAGTGGTTAGGAGCACTGATTGCTCTTTCAGAGGTCCTGGGTTCAATTCCCAGCACCCACATGGCAGCTCACAACTGTCTCTCACTTCACTTCTAGAGGATCTAAGACCTTCACACAGACATATATGCAAGCAAACTACCAATACATATAAAAAATCATAAAAGGGCCATATATATATATATATATATATATGATTGTTTAATTAAAAGAAAAGAAAGGAGTGATCACTGGTCCCCAAGAACATCTCTGTACATAGTAGTACCATTTGTTGAACTGTGTGGGACCCTAGAATAAGAACAGTTTGGGAAAGGATGGAGGAAACTTCAGTTTTAGAAAATAATGTTAAGTGAAATACTTGGGTACTTTGTATTCTGACTGTGTGGTGGTAGAGAGAGAAGAGAAGGCGGTCCTTCCTCCTGATGCCTTCCCTGCTTCCCCTCAGATTTTGCATTCTTGATAGAATTGAAGCAGCTGACTAGATTTTTTTTTTTTCCCCAAGTGCCTGGTGCCCACAGAGTTCACAGGAGAGTTTCAGATTCCCTGGTACTGGAGTCACAGGTGGCTGTGAGCTATCCTCTCCAGAACACTGAGCAAGCTCTCTATCCCCTGAATAATATTTTTAAATATTTGAGTTTATAATTTTGAGTATCTGTTACAAACATGCAAGTGTTCTGATTATTTAAGGGCTATTTCCTCAAATGCTGGAGGCTTTAGTATGCTCTTAGCTAAATACTTTGATAGATGTACTAATTTAAAAGTACTAAATACCTAAAAAGAGTTTCCTCTACCTGAGATTTTTCTTGTGACCCTATTTTCTTTATGCATTATGTACTGTGTGTGATTCGTGAGCCAGCACCTCTTCTCACTTGTGTGTTCTTCAATGCAGTAAGCGATGGACTGGAAGTGAGACCAAAATATAAAGGAATTTTGCATTGCCTGGCTACCATTTGGAAAGTTGATGGACTCCGAGGGCTTTATCAAGGAGTAACCCCAAATGTCTGGGGTGCAGGTTTATCCTGGGGACTCTACTTTTTCTTGTGAGTAGATGGTGGGGGGAACTGGAGGGCTTTTACATTAAAAGAAATCTTTGCTTTAATATTGCCTGCGTAATACCTTTTTTCTCATGTGTGACTCATGAGTCATTTAGTTCTTTTTTAAATTGGAAGGATTTGGAAAGCAAAGTAGCTTATTAGTTTCTGTCTGCCAGCTGTTATCAGAGACATCTAACCTGGGACAGAGTTGCTAACAGGAAGAGACAAAGCCATTGCTTTGAAATGCATTCAGGAAAGTTGAAATAAATGTTCAGCTTATCACTGTGAGCAACAGGATACTGACACATTAAAGAGCTTTTGTTTTAGTTAAAGCTACCGGAAAAACTACAACTTTATGTAATTTACAGTAACGCTTCTTGAGGGATTCTGAGATGCTGTGACCATATTTGTACTCTGGTGTACTTTTAATAGCCAAAATAAACTAGAAAGAGGTTATTTATTCATGGTTTTGTAAGTATTACAGCAGAACCTGAAACTATTTTTTAAGATGAATCTCACAAAATTCAGTCCTTGAATTCAGTTCTTTAAGGAAACTGTTTTCTTTATATATATATATATGTATATGTACATATATACATATATATATAATGTATACAGTGTACAGAAGAGGGCACCATGTCTCATTACAGATGGCTGTGAGCTACCATGTGGTTGCTGGGAATTGAACTCAGGACCTTTGGAAGAAAAGTCAATGCTCTTAACCTCTGAGCCATCTCTCCAGCCCAGGAAACTATTTTCTTCATCTGTAAGAGATTAGTTCCAGACTATCCCCCAAGTAGAAAATGGCATAAGTGCTGAAATATCAGAACATGGTTATTATATTTACCCTCAGCAAGGATCCCAGATTGTTTGAGACGGCCAAAAAGAGTGCATGGGATACATGATGAAGTTTGTAAGCAGGAGGGATAGACCTGGGAGCACCTCTAAGAACATGCATCACAGAAGATCTCTGTTGGGAAGGGAAGGGAAGGCAGCGGTCAGTTTCCTAGAAGACTTTGAGATGCACCCCTCAAGCCTCTCTCTTGACTTGCCTCGTCGTCTTTATAGCTCATTTACCTGTCAGATGCACTCAATATTTGGAATAGCATCTATTTCATTCATCTCAAACCATAGCAAGCTCCTGAGCAGGTACAGCCACCCTATTGACTATAAAAGCTTCATGACTGCTGTGGAGGAGCACACGCTGCTGCTGTGAGCGTGTGACCTGGACACTGTGTGTCTTAGTCACTGTTCTCTTATACCACAGAGACCAAGGCGGCTTGTATAAAGAAAGCATTTGCTCTCTACAACTCAAAATTATAATGCACAGAAAGAGAGAGAGAGAGTAGTATGAATGTGGATATATCCCCAAGAGTATCTAAGAACAGGTTATGTGAATAAAATATTATGTGATAAGATTTTCGTAAAATAGGAGAATTTGCTTCATATTAAAATATTGCTGGAAAAGTTTGAAGAATTTCTCCAACCAAAAAAAGTCTTTGTAGAAGAAAGTGGAAATTGGGGTTAAAGAAATTGGGGCCCGGTGACACATCTCTAATCCCAACACTTGGTAGATAGAGGCACAAAGGTCAGAAGTTCAAGGTCATCCCTTACTCATAGTGAGTTTAAGGCCAGCCTGGGTCAGAAAAGACCTGCCTCAGGAAACAAAATAGGGACTGGAGAGATGGCTCAGCTTGCTGATCTTCCAGAGTCAGAGCTTGGTTCCCACTCTTCCATTAAACAGCTCACAACAGCCTGTAATTCCAGCTCTGGCTTCTGTGGGCACATAGATGTACACATATACACATAATAAAAATGTTTATTTATAAAAAACAACAAAAAATGGAACTGGTTTGCCTTTGCTGTCCAGAAACATTTAGTGGCTGTTTTCTGCTGAACAAGACCTAAATCTCCACCTGCCACTCTTGTGTCTTTGATTTCCTATCGTGGTGTCCGCTCTTGCTATCACTTTCCCCGTGTGTATCTCTTTACCTACTGAAACCCTGCCTGTCTCAGTACCCAGTCAGTGCCTAGGGACTTCTAGGGATCTCGGTCAGTTTCTGAATGCCTTAGGACACTATTATTGACTTAACTTTTTTAAGACTATTAGTACACCAGTGTCCTTGTTAACCTGTTAAAGGATCCAGTGCACGTTTACCTCTGTCCATCAGAAAGCTGATTAGTTGCTGAGCATGTGCTCATCAGCTGCCCTTCCTTGACTGTTTGCCTTCTTCCCAGTGGCCACATCACCACAGCAGCTTCTCCTTCTCTCTGTTTTCTTGTGCTGCTATTAATTGCTAAAGGTATAACTAGAATGTTTCATACATATATTGCTAGGTGTATTCATCTATGGGAGGGTGATACAATCCACTGTGAACCATTTCTATTCCTAATGAGGTCTTAAGACTTTTTCTTTGGAGATTATGCTTTAAAAAGGACATTTGCTTTAAGACTCATTTTCAAATTAAACTGTTTGTGTTTAATGTTTTTAGTTACAATGCCATCAAATCATATAAGACAGAGGGAAGAGCTGAACAATTAAAGCCAACAGAATACCTGGTCTCTGCTGCTGAAGCTGGTAAGGGAATGGGTAATTTCATTTTTAAGGGGGCGGAGTGCTTGAGTGTACTGACTGAAGGTCTCTTTTCTGGTCCTTTTGCCTCTAGGCATGACTTTTCTTTCTTTTTTTCTTTTTGTGCCCCCCCCATTAAAGGTTAAATGTGCTCATCTAATCTAATGAAGTTAGGAATCTCTAGACTGAGATGGCCTTGGGTGGGGCTAGAGTGGTGGCTCAGCACTTAAGGGCATTGGCTGCTCTTCAAAGGACCAAGAGTTGATTCTCAGCACCCACGTGGTGGCTGAGGCATTAGTAACTCCAGTTCCAGGAGATCCAACACAATCTTCTGGACTCTGAGGGCACTAGACACACACGTGGAACATGTACGTGCATGCAGGAACAACCCTCACACACAAAATAATGTTTTGAAAAATTATTCTTAAGAGATATTTTGGATATAGTGTTTTTAAACTATGTAACTCAGGAACTTTATTCTCTTGCTCCTGTATGTGTACCATCAAGGGAAGACAGTGAACCCTGAGTGGTCATGAAGCCTATGCTGATCCTTCGCATACCTTGGTTTCTTCATGTTTGCTGGATAGTCTTCTAAAGCAAGAACCGCCACTCCTCAGGACACTAAGCAAATGAGAAATTTAACCAGATGTGTTTGTGGGTAGGGCAGGGCAGGAGGTTAGTTTTTGTTTGTTTTTTAGATAGACTCACAAAATATAAGCGCAGGCTGACCTTGAAGTGATCTGGATGCCACCGCACAGCTGCTGGAGTGCCACCATACCTGTCACCATATGAAATTGTAGGCAAAATGACCACCTCTGTAAAGATTATAAAATGTGCCTTAGTAGGCTGTTGGGAGGGAGGGGCATAGTGACCGCCTTTGAAAGGATTCGAGGAAGGCTGGGAGGGAACCTGGGGACATGCATGCACACGTGAAGCTTGACGAGCCATACCCTGGTTCCTCCCCTGAACCACAGCCCCTCTGTTTCATCCCCAAAGGTCCAGCCTCTTACCCTGGGCTCACTGTTTAAGAGTCTGGATAGCTTTGCTCTCTCCTTACAAGGAAACCATTTAACATTTTACCTTTTCATCTACCTCTTCCTAACCACAGAAGGAACTTTTTTGACCATCAAAAGCTAGGTTTTCCTTTTGACTCTTGAGTGGTATCTCAGAGACCACATCTCACTGTCCCAGAGGCAACCACTTCATATCTTACTCTTAGAATATGCCCAATTGATTGTAATATCATTACCCATGTTTTCCTAATTAAATTTAATGTTCAAACACCCCAGTGGTTTTATTGAGGTTTTTTTTTTGTTTTGTTTTGTTTTCTTTTGTTTTTAAGACAGGGATTCACTATGTATTATTGGCTGTCCTGGAACTTACCGAGTACACCAGGCTGGCCGTCAAACTCATAGAGATCTGCCTGCCTCTGCCTCTTGAGTTCTGGGGTTAAAGGCATGCACCACCATACCTGACTTCACCCCAATTCTTGATCGAGTGGGTCTTCTTTATACTGTGTGCACACTGTTAAAAAAAAAAATGTTTTTTTCTAATGAACTGTTCTTAATTTGGGTTAAGTGAAACAATACCTTATGCTAATTGATCTTTACATATGATTTTAGGAGCCATGACTCTCTGCATTACAAACCCACTGTGGGTGACGAAAACTCGCCTTATGTTACAGTACAGTGGTGTTGTTAACCCCTCACAGAGACAATATAAAGGAATGTTTGATGCACTTGTGAAAATATATAAATATGAAGGTGTGCGTGGATTGTACAAGGTAATAAATGATCATGAATATGCTTTTAATAACTGGAAATTGCAATTAGTACTGGATTTTCTTTTTGCTTTGTTTTTGAAACCAAGTCTTGCCATATAGCCCAGTCTGGGCCTCACCTCTCACTTCCTCACTTCCTGTCTGTAGGCATGTGTCACCAGAGAGAGAGAGAGTATTTCTTTTGCTTTTTGGAGACAGGGTTTCTCTGTGTGGCCCTGACTGTCCTGGAACTTACTCTGTAGACCAGGCTGGCCTCGAACTCACAGAGATCTGCCTGTGTCTCACCACCTAGTAGATGTGATATATTTGAAATTTCTTCCTGGTGGCAACAAAATCTGCTTTCAATTTTGTACCTTTTCTTTCTCACTTTAATTTTTCTATATTAGTTACTTTTGTATCACTATGGGCACACTGTGTGAGAGAAGGGACCGAGGTGGCGAGCGGGCAGAGCCGAGGTGGCGAGCGGGCAGAGCCGAGGTGGCGAGCGGGCAGAGCCGAGGAGGCGAGCGGGCAGAGCCGAGGTGGCGAGCGGGCAGAGCCGAGGAGGCGAGCGGGCAGAGCCGAGGTGGCGAGCGGGCAGAGCCGAGGAGGCGAGCGGGCAGAGCCGAGGTGGCGAGCGGGCAGAGCCGAGGTGGCGAGCGGGCAGAGCCGAGGAGGCGAGCGGGCAGAGCCGAGGTGGCGAGCGGGCAGAGCCGAGCGGGCAGAGCCGAGGTGGCGAGCGGGCAGAGCCGAGGTGGCGAGCGGGCAGAGCCGAGGAGGCGAGCGGGCAGAGCCAAGCAGCTCCACACTCAGGAAACAGAAAGGGCCTTCTGGCGTTTCACGGGCTTTTCTCTTTCTCTGCCTGAACTGACCCCAGATCGCCAGCTCACAGGATGTGGACCTGTGTGCAGGGTGTGTGTGTGTCACACTATTACGTACACCCACACCATATCTCCCCAGTCACTGGGACAGTGAAGACTAACTGCCATGGACCTTTTCTGTCTTTTATTTAGGCTGAAGTAAAAGTATTACATTTTACTTGATTTTTCAAGAATTATGTAGTAGCTTTAAAATCACTAGCATTATAAGCTTAAAGTTATGGATTATTTACGGATCTCTAGTAATATTTGGAATTGTATTATTCAGTTCTGTATTTTCTTACTTCACTTCTTACCTTTTCTCTAAGAATGTCTATGCACAATCCTTTGAAATCTCATTACCTTCTTTTTTTTTGCTATCTTGATAGTGTCTTTTTTGTGATTGTGTATGTATATAGTATCTAAAGAAGAAAAACCTATGAAAAAAGAAGGCAGTATTAGTCTTTTTTTTTTTTTTTTTTTTTTTAATGATTTGTTTACCCTGTCTGTGTAAGGATGCTGGATCCTCTGGAACTGGAGTTACAGACAATTGTGGGCTGCCACGTGGGTGCTGAGAATTGAACCCAGGTTTCCTGGAAGAGTAGACAGTACTCTTAGCCCCTGAGCCGTTTCTCCAGCCCCTGCAGTACTATTCATAATACCATATATTAAAATTTGATTTATGTAAAACATAGGTGCATTTACATAAAACAATATGAAAATATTTTAAGTATATCTTTCATTGAAAACTGTTTAATTTTGCTTTTCTTTATCATTCCTTTAGGGCTTTGTCCCTGGGCTGTTTGGAACCTCACATGGTGCCCTTCAGTTTATGGCGTATGAGCTGCTAAAGGTGAAGTACAACAAACACATCAATAGATCACCAGATGCCCAGCTGGTAAGAGAAGTTTTTTAAAGTAACAACACCATTTACCTTCATGGGGACTAAATAGGTAGATTTTTAAATATGTTTACTTTGACAATATTGCCATTATATTAAATATTCTGTCACTAACAGCTAATTTATAAGCCAATGGCACAAATATTAAGTAAAACCTCATATTAAATAGACCTTGTGTTAAATAGGGAATAGTTTTTTTTTGTTGTTTTTTTTTTTTTGTTTTTTTTTTTATTTACCATCTGTTAATAAAGAAGCTGTTTTGGCCTATGGCAAGGCAGCTTATAGGCAGGTGGGAAATCCAAGCAGAGATAAAGATGAAAGGGAGGAGTCAGAAAGCAAGATGTAAAGGTACACAGGTAAAGCCACAAGCCATGTGGCAAGACATAGATTAATAGAAATGGGTTAAGTTATAAGAGCTACTTGGTAATAAGCTTGAGCCATAGGCCAAACAGTTTATAATTAATATAAGCACTAAATGGCTGCTGGACAGAGAAACTGTATGACTACAGGTTTTTTGTATGTAATTTTTACTTTAAAGAAATCCCATTTATTTTCTCATTTTAGAGCACAGCAGAATATATCTCTGTTGCAGCACTATCCAAAATATTTGCTGTAGCAGCAACATACCCATATCAAGTTGTACGAGCCCGGCTTCAGGACCAGCATGTATCTTACGGTGGTGTAATGGATGTAATCATAAAGACGTGGAGGTGAGAGCATGCCTAGACTGTCCACTCCATACTAGGTTTTTAGGATTGACTAGTTTGCTGTGGAAAAGACACACTTGGCTGTCCTTACTTTCCTGTTTCCTATATATGTCACAATACACAATGGCTCTGAAGTCTCATTTCTCCATTTGTAAAATTAGACTTTTGGGGCTTACAAAGTTGTTATAAAAACAATGAAACAGATGCCATTGTTTTGAAAACTTATCAGCACAGAATTTAAGAGGAAAAATATTTAATTGACATTGGCTATAGGAAGTCAGAAAGCTAGCTAAATATGTTTGAAAAGGACTATATATGCTACTGACCCTGTAATTTTTACCAGTACTTGTCTCTGTGTGTAGAAGAGATTACGCTTGAGATTAATTAAATTATTGTAGGTAGACTTCCCTAGCATTTCCTTTTAATTCTAAAAGACCTGAAGAAAATATTTATGTGAGCTCTGTGTAGTGCTGTGTGTCACTGATATCATTTATTACGTTGCAGATGTCCTGCTGCTTGTTTGTTTATTTGAGACAGTCTGAGATGTAGCTCTCACTGCTGTGGTGCTTAGTGTCTAGTCTAGGCCGACTTCAGAGACTTCAGGCTTGTAACAGTCCCTGCTGCCTCAGCCTCCCCACAGGACACTAGGAGGATAGGCCTGAACCCAGTGACACACGGCTGCCATGAGTGATGGTCAATTACCTGCCTTGGATCTGCAAAATGTCCAGCACTGCCATCCTTAGAAAACACCCGAGTGATCCCTAAGCAGACAACACTGTTTGTTCTCCTCTGGGCTGTCTCTATCCTCTTCCTTCATCAGTTTATAAACTTAGGTGGATGGCAATAAATTATACTCCTTCAGAGCATTATGTATATGGTTTGTCCACACCCACTTGACAGTAGGGTGAGGCTTGACTGCCTATTCTGTGCCCCATGGTAAGTGCTGGTGTGTTCAAGCTAGCTACCTAGGAAATTGTGTGTGTTCCTCTTTTAGGAAAGAAGGCATCGGTGGATTTTACAAAGGCATTGCTCCCAATCTGATTAGAGTGACTCCAGCCTGCTGTATCACCTTTGTAGTTTATGAAAATGTCTCACACTTTTTGTGTGACCTTAGAGAAAAAAAAGTAAGCTAAAAGAAGATTCCAGTATATCTGCTTGAGGCAGCAACAAACTCTTTGTGTTTGAAACACAAAGCTAAGAAGAATGCAACAGATCAAGCTTCGCACCTCATTCTCAGCGTTTGTCTATATTAGAAGTCAGAGGACTGGGATTCTCGGTGTTTTCTGCCCTGTGCTTCTAAGTGTGTGGAGTGTGACAGCCTCTGCCTGCAGTGGATACCATCAGCATAGTGTTGAAACTCAGAACCAGTGTCAGAATGTACAAGGTCTTCCTTTTTGTTGTTCAAGTAGAAGCTAATTTGCAATATTTGTCAATAATTGGATGAATTTTTTTTTTTTTTTTTCTGAACTCTCTTGCCTGGATTGGCTTTAAAACTGACCAATGTGCAATAGCAAGGAGCTGGCTTCTCACGAGAATGACTGCATTTCAAGGGTCAAGTGAACCTGGAGGACTTGGGAATAAGGAGTCATCCAAATCCAGCCCATTTTGAATGGGGATGTTTTTGTTAGAAAAAGAAGTCCATTATAAATGTGCTTTAGTTGCAATTCAGTTGGAAGACACTAACCTCAGAAACTGGGGAGGTCATGTATTTTCTCTGAGAACCTTTTGTTGTTCCATTGATTAATTATTAAAGTGTGATTCTGGATCCCAACCTTGTTTTTTGGCCATAAGCAGTATGTGGTTGGAATGTATAAGTCTGAGCTTATGGGATCTGGTAAAGTAGAAAGGGGATGTTTGCTGTGAGTTTGTTGACAGACTGAGTAGAAATAAACATTCCTTTTTCCCTTAATTTTTAGATTAATGGATCCATATCCCTAATAAATGATTGCTTTACATTAGTTGCTCAGATTCAGTTGGAATACAAATTATGTTCATGGCCAGTATTCATTTGATTTGTAGATCTTCAGGTATGAAGGCTTACCCCCAAAACGATGCTGAGATAATGCTAATTTTTCTCATAAACAACTGTCAGTGCTGTTATACTAGCATCTATTTTTTTGTAAATAAAACATTATGATCAAACCTATTTTTTATATTTGGAAATGGCATTGTTTTTAAAATAAAAAGGAAAAGATACTTTATTTTTACAAATAACTGTGTTTAATATTTTTACCTTTTTTTTTTTTTTAAATGTGTATATTCAAGAACAATGGTACATTTTTAAATCATGACCAACTGTAACAAAAGCAGGTTTTTCAGCAAGTTTTCTAAATTCCTGACATGTAACTCTCTGAGATTCATGGGCAATGAACCAATATTCCCAGGAATTCTTGGAAATTTTAAATTTACACATAGTCCTCATCCGTATCTGTACTTTATTTGGTTATCTCAAATTACTGCTTAAAGAATAAAATACACTGAGTTTAGTAGTTTACAAAAAACTATAGCCTACAGGAATATTTAAACAATGAAAAACACAATTTAAAATTTATATCTCCCAGCTAAGGAAACTAGAATTTTTGTTTGTTTGTTTTGTTCTTTTCAAGACGGTGTTTCTCCGTGTAGCCCTAGCTGTCCTGGAACTCACTCTGTAGACCAGGCTGGCCTCAGACTTTCAGAGATCCTCCTGCTTCTGGGATAAAGACTCTCACCACAACCTCCTAGTTAGAATATTTTATAAATTATGCATTTCCTAGTTCTGAGTATATTATAATTTGCCTAAGATTCATCATACTTGTGTCTGTATGGAGAGTTGAGCTATAATTGATATTAAAGTTTTAGAGGTATGAAGGTCATTTGAATCCTCCTAAGTGCCCTAAATTAATAAGACCATTCTTGTCCTTTGAGAGCACATATGCTTGTAAAATACATGATTGGGAGTGTGTAGGGTAGGGCTGTCAGAATTCTGTCAGTCACTCAGCAACAGTATGGAGGGAGATACCTCCTCTGTGTCAGGTGTTAGTTTATAGCCACACCCCCGCCTACAGGAGCTTGCTCCACAGCCTACCCTTTAAAATCTTTAAAATCTCCTAACCCTAACCCTAACCCTCTCCCCCCCACCCTTAATAAACCTAATATGGCTGTCTTGGCAGCGTACAAATTCTTTTCAGGCGCGAAATACTAACATCAGGAATGCTGGGTAGCAAGCAAACCAATTGCAGAATATGGTTGTGGATATTGAACGCCACAAGACAGAAACAGGGAGAGTGATGTTGCCATCGTAGATAAGAGTGTGAGAAATGAGGCCCGGAGCAGGAATTAAGTTGGCTAGAGGAGAGGAAATTGAAGGTGGGGCCATTGTAGTGTGATATCACAGGTTGGAGAACCAGACTGGCTTTCTGGTTTTCTGTTTAACTTCAGACGAAAGCCATCTCGCTCCTGTTAAAAGCATCTTTGTCTGTGAAATAGTGTTAGATCAATTCTGGTGATCCCCAAGGAGGAGGCACTTGGTGATGTGAAGGAGGGAGTGCTATAGGAGATCTGTGGTGTAGGACTGGGCCTGGTGACACATGTTTTCAATCCCAGCGCTCAAAAGTCTAGGCAGGCTAGCCTGGTCTACGTAGAGGAAAATAGACAGTACAGCCTTATCCTGACACTACAGAGCGTTATGAGGCATGGATTGGACCACAGGTTGTTCCAGACCAAGTTGGCCTCAAACCTGCAGAAATCCCCTTCTACCTCCTGATGCTAGGATTAAAGGTGTGTGCCACCGTGCTCGGCCCATTGGTGTGTGGGGAAAGGGTCAGGATGCTACTAGCAAAGGCAATCCCAAGAGTGGAGATGTGTTGTGGGACACTTTGATCACACTCAGACATCCCCTTCACTGCCAATAAAAGTTAAACCTTGGATCCGTGCATGAAGCCAGTGACTAAACCAGAATTAGCCATAGAGAAGCCAGCAGTTTGGATAGAGAAGACACACAGGAAGAAAAGGGTGGAGACCAGAGAGTTTGAACTTCCTTTTTTGTTCTTTGACCAGGGGAGAGACACATCTCTTGAGGTGTCTCTGGCCAAAAAGTAAGGTCAGCTAGTTGTTACTCAACCTCTCTGAGCTAGCAGGATTTCTCTCCAGCCTTTGACTCTGAGTCTTATTGATACATGCAATGATAAAGATTTAATTTAAACCTACATATTGTGACCTTGGCAGAGCCAGGGCCAAGAAACCAAAAGCCCCACCAGGCCACAGGCTGGGTGACCAGCAGAGCACTGACTGAGTATGTGGGGCCACAGACTATAATTAAAATATCAGTAGATTTATGTGCAGCCCCTAAGCTGATAGGAAAGCATCAAATGTTGCAGTCAGACAGAAAGGAAATTGGCTCAAACCAGTTGCCAAGGCATGAACATAATGTACTTCCTTAAGAGTCAACCTGGAATCAGCCTGAGGGCTTAGCAATGGGCACTACCTAGAGTTCCTGATTATGCAGACTCTGCCTAACAATAGATGCTGTCAGATCTCCTAATTGTGCCCAGCCAATGAAGGAGGACCTGTCTGCTGGGAGGCCATATATAAGGCTCTCCCCATTGCTGAGTCAAGGAGTCTGCTGTTTGCCTGACTCCCACACTGTGCCTTCTCACTCCCTCTCCCAAGGGAGCTGTTAGGAGCCTGAACAACAGCAACAGATGTGAGCTGGTAGCTAGTACCCATAGACCTGAAAGGGGATCTGGATGCGTCACCAGCAGTATGTGCTGCAAATGAAAAAATTTAACATACATGGCTGTACTTTAACAGGATTACATTAATCCAAATAAAGAGCACAATGCAGTAGCTGGGCTAATGAACATTAACAGAAGCCATCTTGTAGACTGGTAAGAAATTTAGACTGGGAGATCTGGATTTTATGGACAAACAAGTAGACAGCAAGAAAGTGACCAGTTAGGATGCTTTGCTGAGTATCTAGTGAAGAAGGTAGATGTTGGGAAGGTTGGCAAGGGGAAAATCAGAGGTGATGAGGGAAGAGTTTGGAGATAAGGGCATGGCCAGCACACTAGCATTTAGTTGAGATATGTGTACCAGAAGCTGATCCATTAATAGCTGCCATGCTTTGTGAAAGACTATTCTACTTGAGAGTAGACCTTTGTGGTCTGATCATTTAAGTTTTGTACATTGAGGGATTTGTTTTGTTTTGTTTCCACCATATCAAAAAAGGAATGCCAACTAGAGAGTATGTTTGACCTCAAGAGTCATCAGTTTTCCTTAGGATATGGGCAAGGAATATCCCTTTTTTTTTTTTTTAAGATTTATTTATTTATCGGGCTGGAGAGATGGCTCAGCGGTTAAGAGCACCGACTGTTCTTGCGGAGGACCTGAGTTCGATTCCCAGCATCCACATGGCAGCTAACAACTGTAACCCCAAGATCTGACGCCCTTACAGTAATACATGCAGGCAAAACACCAATTCAAATAAGAAATAAAAATAAATATTCTTAAAAAGATTGACTTATTTATTACAGAAGGTACCAGACGTCATCATAGATGGTTGTGAGCCACCATGTGGTTGCTTGAAATTGAACTCAGGTCCTCTGGAAGAATAGTCAGTGCTCTTAACCTCTGAGCCATCTCTCCAGCCCCCTATTTTCAATAGAAAATAAAAACTTCAAGATAAAAATATTCACTCACTTTGGCAGCAAAGTCAAGCACTTGCAAAATGACATGGAAGTAAATGATTTGTTTAACCTTTGTACTATTTTCTGAAAACATGTTAGGTAACATAGAAACTATGCAAGGTTTTGGGTTACTTAAAACTCTTAAATTCCTGACTAAATAAACAGAAAGCAGACTCTGGATATATGTGTAATGGATACACACCTGTTATTAGCTTCCATTTCCCTTTCTGTTTTGAAGTAGTCAGAATTTTTCCGAAAACCTGCCCTCTTCCCCACTTAGCTCTGTGACTTAGGTGTCCCAGCCTTCCCTGGTTGGCAGAGCCTATCTGGATGCACATCTCTGTTTATAGTCACGAATGGCTTGTGACAGGTGAAGCAGTCCGATTAGAGCAGCTGGAAAACAGTGTTTTTCTCAGTATCCTGACACAAATGCTCTCCTTCCAGCTTCAGTCATGACAATACATGTAACACAGTACTCATGAAATCCCATTTAGAATGCTGTCCGAAATGGAGTCAGCATCAAGAATATAACAAGAATTTCTTTCTTTCTTTCTTTTTTTTTTTTTTTAAGGGTTCTAAGTCACAACTATATTGGAATCTGGATCAACTCTCATGCTTAGCAGCATGTACCTGTAGAATCCTCATCTAGATGAATAAATTTATTTTAAAATAAGTGTCAATTTGTCTCTTCAATCTCTGTAGCTAAAACTTTCTAGGTAATACAGAATCTGATGTTGTTTGTTACTTTCCAACTGTCATGGCGGGCCCATGCTTCTCTTGTTAAAATGTTTATGAAGAGTATCCACCCGTCGTCAGTGTGATGACACATTTCTCCACTGTGACTGTAGTGGCTGAGGAAAGCTGGCCCCACACATAGTATGTTGTCCTTAAGTGAGTGTGCTGTGGGATCATGCTCTTGTACACTGTAAAGATCTGTCACTCATACTGCTTTAATAAAACACTGGCAGGAAGTGTAGGCAGGAAGTGTAGGCAGGACGACCAGGCTAAGAGAATTCTGGGAAAAGGAAAAGAGAGACAGAGTCACTAGCCAGATGCAGAAGAAGCAAGATGAGAGTACTGGACTGAGAAAAGGTACCAAGCCATGTGGCTAAACATAGATAAGAATTGTGGGTTAATTTAACTGTAAGGGCTGGTTAGTAATATACTTGAGCTACTGGCCCAGTATTTACTATAATATTAAGCCTCCGAGTCAATTATTTGGGAAGTAGCTGCTGGGTATTTGGGAACTGGTTGGTGGGACAGAAATGTCCCACTACAAGAGGGCACATTGGTGTGCACTGGCAGGAGAAATAAACTTCTTCGTAGTCAAAGAAATCCACCCACATCTCCCTCTCCAAGAACCTTCCTGACTGGTTTCCTCCGACCCTCCAGCCATTAACAACTATCTTAAAGCAATACAGATCTATGCTTCTGTCCTTTCTTCACTCCAGATGGTGAATAATCACTGCTTCAAGCTGCACCCAGTAAGAGACCTCTTCCTTCACTCATCTTTCAGGACTATGGTACCACAGCCTTGGATTTTTATCAGCGTGTCTTCTATGGGTTGATATGCAAACTTATCTACAAAGTAGGTTCATTTTTTTTCTTCTGCAATCAACTGTTCACACTGAACAGCAGTTCAGGAGCATGGACAATAGAAGACACAACAGGAGTTTGTCTGAAGCTGTATATCCACCTGCTCATGCATCTTATTTGTACTTCTGGGCTTCCTGTCGGGGTCCCTGCAGGAGTCATACAGAGAAGCAAACCCACTGAAGAGATAAGAATGAAAACCTGGTGCAGACTGACTTTGTCAACCTGGATCAGACTTCAGGAAGTCTAATTACAGGCAGTTTATTCCCAATGTATCTAAGCCCAGTACAATTTGAAAAAAAAAAAAAAAAGTTTTCTGGTGTAATACAATCCCCATTGCACAAGGAAGCATAATTACACAGAAATTCAACTCAGGATACATATCACTTCTGGAATCTCTGGCTATCAGGTAGTCATTACTTACCTCCAATCTTGGTTGTAGAAACTTGATATGGCCTGGCAAACAACATAGATCACCGGCTTGTTAATTATTTCCAATTCTCAGCTTTCTGGATGGAAGAACTGGTTCTTCATCTTTCCCATTGGAAAGACAATCCTGTGTGCTTAATATTCTTGGTTTCTCTGGGATCTGTGAACATAAGGACCTTTGTGCTATGATCCCAACAACTTCCCATGCTGTGTGTCTCTTAACCCATCTGTGGTTGCTTTCTTATAGACAGCTAGCCTAAGAAATGTGCCCACACTGAGGTCATGGTGAAAAACTCAGGCTTCGGGGCTGGAAAGATGACTCAGAGGTTAAGAGCACCAATTGTTCTTCTAGAGGCCCTGAGTTCAATTCCCAGCAGCCACATGGTGGCTCACAACCATCTATCTTGAGATCTGTTGCCCCCTTCTGGCACATGGGCATAGTGGAGGCAGAATGTTGTATACATAATAAATAAAATCCTTAAAAAGAGAAAAGAAAAACTCAGGCTATTTGGGTCACTTGATGTTTCTGTGAGCCAGATGCTCCTTTAGAAAATAGCCATCTTCAGTAAAAATCACAGTTTTCCTTAAAATCCTACAAATCCTGTCTTTGATTCTCCCTCTGATGCCTCCTATAATTGCCATTGAACATTTCTGTTTGCCATAAACACAGTTATTGGATCTGCTGGGCCAAATAGAGTGTTGCTTTTGTTGCTGCCTGAATTTGCTTCAGAGCTTTTGGGCCTGGCTCTCCTTCAAAGCTGCCCAACTTCTGGGTAACTGTGTACTTGGGATAAGTATGTCATTCAGATGTTACATATTGTCTGTAAAACTCAAGAATGGCTACAAGTGGTGTGTTGCTAAATTGTTTTCTTAATGATGACAAGAATCTTTCCAACAACCTGACATGAAGGGACCAGTTTTGGCTCTAGATGCCCCAAGACAGAGGAGATTTCTTTGCCCTAGAGGGATGAAGGTCAGGGACTAAGAGACAAAGACAGGAGATAGGGAACAGAGGAGAAAGAGAAAGGGTGTTTGTCTCAGAAGACCAGGGACTGCCTCTGAAGAGGAGACAGGTGAGGCCCATAGGCAAATGATAGCGTATAAAGGTAAAAGGGAAACTGTAGTTAGGATGAGGTGTTTAATTTTAATTGGGCATGTTAAAGGTGAGGCAAAGGGGACTTTTGATTGCTGAACTTCAATATTTTGATAACTGGACCTTGGTAGCCAGCTTCATGTGGAGGATGTAGGGAAACGGACCTTGGTGGCTAACTTTAGGAACGTAATCTGACAGTTTTTAGCAAGGCAGAGGAAATGGAGGAGAAGGAGGGCCTGCTAAAGCCATGCTGTCCCAGTCAGACTGGCTGGAGTCCCTTCAGTACATAGCAACATAATCCATATTATAACCTCTCGAAAATTTCAGTGCAGTCATGAACTCCTGTACTTGTGGGAGTTATTTATCTTCTTCCCTCTAGTTCACATGATCTGTGAACACTATATGTTCTTTACTCACCTTCTGTTGGGTTTGGTATTTTCTTTATTTCTAGGAGCTCTATACAAATGAGGGAGATGAGTGCGTGGGTTATGATAGGATTTCCAAATCAACTACCCCATGGTGGAAGCGCAAGAAATAAGGAAGCACAGGTTTTTACTGCTGGTCAGTTTCAGATCATGGTCTGTTTTCAGATACCAATGTAATATCAAAGGATGTGAAGCCAGGAGAGGCCAGGTACTTGCTGCTGTACCACATCACCTTGTCAACATCAGGACAGTATTTCATACTGTTGACTAGCCTTTCCTTCACTAAATTTTAGCACTGGCTTAATGATATTCTCTGCTTTGGACTCCTGTATTTCTTTTTTAAAAAATTTTTTTAAGTGAGTTGGTGTTTTGACTGCATGTATAACTGTGTAAGGGTGTCAGATCTTGGAATTATAGGCAGTTGTTAGCTGCCATGTGGATGCTGGGATTTGAACTCAGGTCCTCTGGAAGAACAGTCAGTGCTCTTAACCGCTGAGCCATCTCTCCAGCCCCTGGACTCCTGTATTTCTATCTGCTAATTTTTTTCAATCTGGAATTTTCTATCTTGCATTTGTCTGTTTTATTAGTCCAGGCTGGGCTTGAACTAGTGTTCTGGTTGGTTTTATGACAGCTTGACATGAGCTAGAGTCATGGAGGAAGGAGCCTCAGCTGAGAAAATGCCTCCATATGATCAGGCTGTAAGAAAGCCTGTAGGACAAGTGATTGATGGGAAAGAGCTCAGTCCACTGTGCATCCTGGGTTCTATAAGAAAGCAGGCTGAGCAAGCCATGGTGAGCACCCCTCCATGGCCTCTGCAGCAGCTCCCACTGCCAGGTTCCTGCCCTGACTTCCTTTGGTGGTGAACAGTGACATGGAAATGTAAGCCAGATAAACGCTGCGCCTCCCCCACCCCGGTCTTGCTTGTTAGTCATGATGCTTTGTTGCAACAATAGAAACTCTTAACTAAGACAATTAACAGTTCTGCCACCTAATGCCAGGTTATACACACCGGCCACCATTTCTACCTTTAGTTGTCATTTCTATGGGGAAAACTTCCAAAGATCTGTCTTCATCTCCAAACTTGAGCACTGGACCTTCGTTTCTAATTTCCTGTTGGCCAGCTCTAACTGGATGGCCTATTAATAGTGGAAACTCAGCATGCTTAACGCCACTGTCTGTCTCCCGACCTCATTGCTGCTTCTCCCAAGGTCCCAATACTGAAACCCTGAAGTGATTCTAGATTCTCCTGTAGTCCATGTTTCCACATCCTAATTGAAATCTTTAATTCTGAGATATGTTTAAACCCTGTGTTTCATTCCCAGGCTTAGCAAGAGTCGTATCATTCTAACAGCTGCTTTTAAAACATGGATAATATAAATAATATAAAGTTCCCGGGGTTGGGGATTTAGCTCAGTGGAAGAACATCTGCCTAGCAAGAGCAAGGCCCTGGGTTTGGTGTTCAGCTCCAGAAAAAAAGGGAAAAAAAAAATTCCCATTTTGCCTGCTTGATATGATTTGGTGGCATTTAATACACTCAGTGTTATGCGATCATTGCCATTATCTTTCCAGAATATTCTTATCACTGCAAAACAAAATCCTGCCCTTGCTGAGTAGCCTTTCTGTTCTAGCAAATACTAATCTGCTGCATGTAGCCTTTTGTCTGGCCTCTCATACTTAGTATAATGGTTTTAGGTTCATCCACATTGTAAGCATTGTGTTAATACCTAATTCCTTTTCTGGCCGGATAATGTTACATTATATTCTGTTTGCTCATCTATGTTGTTGTTAGTTGATGGATGTTTTGATTGTTTCCACTTTTTCACCATTATGAGTTGTAAGCATTCATATTTAAGTTTTGTCTGAACACTGTTCTTTTGAATATATACATAGGAATGTAAATGTCTTGTCATGTGGCGATTCTGCCTTTAACATATTGAAGAGCCACCAAGCCACTTTCTGTATACACTGTACACATTATTTTTAATTTGTTTTTCTTAAAAGCCGTCTAATGAGTATAAAGTGGTAAACCTGTAGCTTTAAGCTGAATTTTGCTAAAGACTAATGATACTGGGAAATTTTTCACGAATCTGTGAATTTCAGAGAAGCACCTATTGATTTCTTTTACCTAGTTTTTGATTGTCATTTGACTTAGATTCTCACTCAGTGGTCAGAATGTTCTAGCTAACCTGCCAATAACAAGCTATTGCCCTACAGATTAACTCTGGTGGTTTTAGCCTCCATGGTCCTTTCTCAGTTGTCCTTGCCATTTTAAATTGTTAGAGTTCCTGTGCACATGCGTACTATTTCCTGAACATCATTTCTTTTCTACCTGAGAGTCTTCACTTAGTGTTTTTGCTCTCAATTAAATGTTCCTAACGCCTTTTCTTTTAAGATTACTGTTGCTCTGATGAAACACCATGACCAAAAGGAAACTGGGAAAGAAAGGATTTATTTATATTCTGAGCCACAGGCCACTGAAGGAAGTCAGGACAGCAATGCAAACTGGGCAGGAGAGGCCGTGGAGGAGTGCTGCTTACTGGCTTGCTCCTCACAGCTTATTCTGCCTGCTTTCTTATTAATAAGAACCTAGGACCACCAGTGGAGGGGTGAGCCCAACCACCATGGAATGGGCCCTCCCCTACCAATCACTAATGAAGGAAATGCCCTACAGGCTTAGCCTGATGGTACAGAGGCATTTCCTCAGCTGAGGCTCCTTCCTCTCTGATGGCTCTACCTTGTGTCAAGTTGACATAAACCAGCCAGCACACCCTTCTTTGACCAAAAATTTTTACCTAAGTTAGTGAATGCCTGTCTTTAATATTGTTCCATTTAGACTGCCCATTTCTTTACAGCTTATTTTGAAGTTGATTCCAGACATAACTTATTAGTTACTTTTCTTATTGCTGTGATAAAATACCAGGACCAAAGGAAACTCTAGAGTTTACTTGGGCTTATGTTTCCCTGGGCTAGATGTTTATAATGGTGGGGAAGGCATTGTGGTAGTAATAGGAAGTTGAGAAGTCATATCGCACTGTACATGGAAGCACAGCGCAAACTAGAAATTGATTGAATTTATAAACTCGGAAGTCTACTTCTAATGACATAGTTCCTCCACCAAAACTCCACATCTTAAAATTCTATAACTTCCCCCCAAACACCACCTACTGGGGACTGGATTTTCTAATACAAGAGCCTGGATCGGGGGATGTTTCTCATTCAAACAACAACATGTGGATTTACATTATCTTAAATGTTTCAATGCACTAAAGAAAGAGTCCTATTTAAGAATAAGTAAAATAACATCATACCTAAAAAGTATGTATACATCAATGTCTATTATCTTAAGAATAATTTAAGGGGCTGGAGAGATGGCTCAGTGGTTAAGGGCACTGATTGCTCTTCCAGAGGACCAGGGTTCAATTCCCAGCACCCACATGGCAGCTCACAACTGTCTGTAGTTGCAGTTCCAAGGGATCCAACACTATTCACAGATACACATGTAGGCATACCATAAACCAAGGCAAATAAATAAATTTAAAAAAAGAATAATTTGACCTTGTGTTTATGATTTTTTTAAATCTGAGTACAAACCTCTCAATAAGTTGACACAATCTTATGCCTCTTTTTAATATTTTTTTGAAATTTGTTGAAGAAATCAAATTGCCTTTCAAGTTCTATAGTCTATATTTTGCTTTTTATATGTTTATCTCTATTTTGATATCTGTCTATCCCCTGTGTTTCCATCAATAGTTATGTCTACATGCTAAATTAAATCCAAGTTTGACTGTTGCTAAAACTGTCTCTTAGGTGGTACTATATGACTTTCTCAGGGAGTACTTAGTCTAGTCTCTCTTTGGGGGAACATTATGAACCATGAATCTACCACACTTATAGATCTCTTAATTTATAAATGGCCGAAAAGGGTGATAGTCTAATGTTAGCATTTTTCACTTGTTAACTGAGTATGCAATGCTATTGCAATAAATATGACATATATATATATATATACTTTTAAAATATAGGGCTTTGTATACTTTTTGTTACATTTATTCATTTGCTTAGTTTGTGTGTGAGTAGGTATGTATTTGTGTAGGACAACATTTGTACCATGGTGTGTATGGAGAGATCAGAGGCTATCTTTCAGTAGCTGTACCACACAGAAGCTTTCCACTGTAAAAATCTTCGGATTGACCACATCGTCAGGGTTGGTGACAAACACCTTTACTTACAAGGCCACTTCATTGGACTCTATATACTTTTAAAAAAAAGTAAATTTTTTATTCATAAATAATCTGGTTACTTACTCAAAGGCACAATTTATATATATTTTTTTTTAAAAGCAGAACAAATGTTTGGTTATATTTTCCAGTTCTGAAAAGAAGTTAATTTTCTGGCATCCCACAATTTCTACGATGAATTTTTAATTTAATAATATCATAAATTCACGTAAATATCTTACTATATCATGTTGGTTGATATTTTTCAAACTATTACAATTATTGTCTTTATTGATTTGCATGTCATCTTTGCCAGTAGGAAACAATTCAAACTGAATCCTTGGATCCTTTTGTGTTGTCTTTCATAGTTGCCTTGTTTCCCAAGTAAGATGCTCTGGGATCCTATTGTACATTTCCTGCCCCATAGCTAAAGTTACTCATATCATAACCCTAACCTTTCTATTGTAGTTATCACAGTCTGAGCATCACTGAGCTGGCCATTGTTTCTAGGCCTTCTTAGTAAATAAACCATGAGTTTCTGTTGACACTTCCAGTTCAAGCCCAGACCATCTTCTCCTTCACACTGGTCCTGAGTTGGCTGGTGCCTTCTGATCACCTGATTCAAAGCAGTCACTTCCACTTTGAACTTTGCCTCCTTAACTAGTCTCATGTGTGTCTTATCCTTTCTACCCAATGGTAAGCATTTTGAGGCCAGAGCCATATGTTTTTACTTTTTGATATAGTAAGATAAAATTCCTAAAATACTGTAATATATCTGACATATGAACATCCTTATGTTTTCATGTCCTTCAAGATACAGAACCAGGTTATACATGTGCTAAAATTTCATGAATTGTTAAATGAATAAAACTTAGATTTATGTTCAACTTCTCATATATTAAGTACTAAAAGTTAAGTTTCAGTGACAAAATTTTCAATCTAAAAATACTAAAATTTCCAAGCATGGATAGCACTTGGGAGGTATAGGAAGGCAGAGCTCTGAGTTCAAGGCCAGCATGATCTATAATAAGATTTTCAGGACAGCCAGGACTATACAAAACCAACCAACAAACAACCAAACAAACAGAAAAAGATTACTAAAACTGTTTGAAACATTTTATTTAATAGATATAAAATAACTCTAAACTTTTACAGCTCATAAAATGGCATAACTTTTATATTTTTAAAAACATTGACAGTAGGAAATAGGAAATACTAAAGATCACAATGACATTCCAATATAGGTTTAAAGAACAGAATCATGGAAATAGTAATCAATGAAAAAAAAATCCTGAAACTGTCCTTGGTTGATGTAAAATGGATATTGCTAGATTATAAAGTGTGAGATCACACTTTGGTCTGTAAACATATTTAACTTGGCATTTTTATTTAGCTAGGTACATAAATAAAATGTCATTTAGAGGAACCATTCAAAGGTTTGGTTTGAAAAATAAAAGAGGTAGGGATGAAGGCTTTGGAAGATTTACTTTGGTAGCTCTTCAATAATGATTCGAGACACTGAATTCCATCCAGTAGAAGCATCTCCTTTAGGGTAATCAGAGCAAGTGCCAACCCAGATGGCCACATCTACCAAGCCAGCACCAATCCCTTCGCAGAGCCCTTCCACTGAAAAACAGAGCCGGTCACAATTCTCATTAGAACAAAAGGCAAAACCATCCATTCTGCATTCACTGTAGAGAATCAGATTATAATTCTATTTAATATAGAGCCAACTACAATTTGTAGTCCCTGGCAAGGATTTCATAACAAAGCTGTCCTTTTCTTAGTCAGTCCATAAATATTTTGGAAGGCAGATACACAATTATTATGCGGTCACCTCAATGGACAGTGTTCTCAAAACAGAATGTATTTAGTTACAGAGATGGTTTAAAACCAAAGAACAATTGACTAAATCATACAGGAAGCCTGTGCTTTCAACTGTCAAGGCTTCCCAAATTGAACCAGAGCCTAACTCAAGATATGCAAGTCTTTTTAAAGAAAGCCCTTCTCGGGGACTGGAGAGATGGCTCAGAAGTTAAGAGCACTGACTATTCTTCCAGTGGTCCTGAGTTCAATTCCCAGCAACCACATTTTGGCTCACAACCATCTATGAGATCTGGCACCCTCTTCTATGTACTTTATACATAATAAATAAATATTAAAAAAAAAGAAAGCCCTTTTCAGCACTGATCCATGGATGTGGTGATCTTCAAACTGAGGATTGATATGATTACAAGAAATCCTAGTTTAATTTTGTACCAGTCATTTGATGTGTGAATCTATTTTATACAGATTCTTTTTTTTGCAAAAAAAAATCTGTGTATGTATGTATGTATGTATGTATGTATGTATCTATCTATCTATCTATCTATCTATCTAATATGTCTATCATTTACCTAGTGTGTATATGTAGGTGTGGATACACCTGTCTATCTATCTATCTATCTATCTATCTATCTATCTATCTATCTATCTAATATGTCTATCATTTACCTAGTGTGTATATGTAGGTGTGGATACACCTGTCTATCTATCTATCTATCTATCTATCTATCTATCTATCTATCTATCTATCTAATATGTCTATCATTTATCTAGTGTGTATATGTAGGTGTGGATACACCTGTCTATCTATCTATCTATCTATCTATCTATCTATCTATCTATCTACCTATCTGTCTGTCTATCTATCTATCTATCTATCTATCTATCTATCTATCTATCTAATATGTCTATCATTTATCTAGTGTGTATATGTAGGTGTGGATACACCTGTCTATCTATCTATCTATCTATCTATCTAATATGTCTATCATTTATCTAGTGTGTATATGTAGGTGTGGATACACCTGTCTATCTATCTATCTATCTATCTATCTATCTATCTATCTACCTATCTATCTATCTATCTAATATGCCTATCATTTACCTAGTGTGTATATGTAGGTGTGGATGCCCCTGTGCCACAGTGCACATGTGGAGCTCAGAGGACCATGTATTACAGGAGTTCATCCTCTCCTTCTGCCATGTGGGTTCCAGGGATCAAACTCAGGTTATCAGCCTTGGGGGGATAAGCACCTTCAACTGCTAGACCATCTCACCGACCTCTAGCAGAATTACTATAATTAAAAAGAAACCCTGTTTTTGGTTCAGTTTTGTTTTGATGCTGAATCTTTCCCATGTCCTCCGGGTTCTCACACACTAACATACGTCTTGCATCCTACCTTACCAAAGTTCTTCACTCACATCTAAAAGAAAGATTTCACTGTTGGTCACTAAAACAAGCAGATAAGCGTGTGTGAAGTGAGAAAGGCAACTGGAGTTGGTAGGTTCTTAAAGAAATGAATCGTGGCACACAAGTAGCGCAGTGGCTATTCAGCTTTCCTGCTGGTTAAGATCAATGTGTCAGGTGTCTATCCTAGTTGAGATTAGTGCAGTCCAGCTGAGTGGGGAGTATGGAACCAAGGCAATCTGTCATCACTGGCTGTGGTGATGGTATATAGTTAATAAAACCAGTCTGGAATATCAGAGAACAGATCCACCCACAGTCAATCCAGGAGGGTCAGAGAGTGGTAACTCATGCCTTTAATCCCAACATGGGAAAGACCAAGATGGGAGTGATGACCTACATCTTTAATCCCATAACTCCAGAGACAGAGATCTTTCTGTGTTTCTGTGAGTTCAAGGCTAACTACCAAATAGAGTAGTTCACACTTTTAATCTTAGCCTGTATTTAAGACAAGCATAGAAAGACAGATTCATTCTATAGAAGCATCAAGGAGCAAGGATGAGGAAGCCGAAGGACAGCTGGGTGAGATTTGGCTGTGGTCTGTTTCCTCTCTTTGATATTCCAGCCTTTCCCCAGTGCCTGGCTCTGAGTTTCCTTTATTACAACCAGAATTCATGCTACAACTGGTGATGACATCTATAAGTCAACTGACATCAGAATATGGTGTCATATTTTAACCCTAACCCTAACCCTAACCCTAACCTGCCACTAGTTCAGACCTTTTTGGAGAGGAAAAGTGTGAGCCCACAATCCCATTTAATCTGTCTGGTAGTCTCAATACCATGCTAGCTGAACATGCCAGCAACATTCAAGTTTCCCAAGGCCTTGACCCCTTAAGGCCTAGAAATGTGTCCACTTAACCCTGTAGCCAAAGAGCTCCAGACAAGTGTGGGTCTAGTATCAGCCTCACAGTGAGTCAAGTAGTTAAATGATGACTTTAACAAACCAGATCCTCACTCCCCAGGAGAGTGGCATGTGGCAGGTATTCTTCAAGCTTTCCAGGTGAGCCTATTGTGTAGTGGAGGCTGAGAACCAGAGCCCCTGCTATGTAGAATTACTGCGTCCTTTGCATTTCTAACTAGTCAATGCCTTTCAGCTTTGGGCCATATCACCTCAAGCAAGGGTTTTTGTTGTTATTTGTTTTGAAGATATGGTTACTGGAGACTTAGACCAGAGATTCTGAGTTAGGTGTTCAGAAATGGTGCCCCAGCATTTGTGCCCTTTAGGAAAAAAAAAAAAATCTGTGAACAATTTTGAATTCCTGTGGAGAGTCACATACTATATCTTGCTAGAAATTTACTTAGAACAGGTTTTTAGGCAGATCTGAGGCACATTCTGCAGTGCTGCTATTATACATACCAGAAGAAGTACGGTGGATATTAATTGTTGAGTTTAATTCAGGGCTTCCTTGATCCAGATAGATGATGGCTTCAATGGGAAGAGGTCCTGAACATTCAGCTCCATTAAACGTGAAATACCAGCGCTGACAGCATGCATTTCTGCATTTTAACCGAAGTGAACCGCTGAACAGAACCCGCAGAGCACTGTTGGAGCGCATCTTTGTAAATGTACACTCCTGCCACAGCAGAAAAACAGCTGAACAGTTTTCATTTTAGTTCAAAAGCATTCTTCCACTATCAAGTTATGGAGGCTAACCCAGAGTAATGGCAACAGTCTGAAATTTGGGGGAAGCCTATGAGATACCGCTGACCAACAACTCAAAAAGAGGTCCCCATATGTGGTGTTGGGTTTTTTATTTGATAGTCTATGGTGTCTAGGGAAACACCATTTAAGCTCTTTTTACACACACACACACACACACACACACACACACACACACACACACACACACGCGCGCGCGCGCGCGAAGCTTCCCCAGTAGTAGGTTCCATAAGGCTTTTTGCAAAGGTCTTCAGGGTTAACTATTACCCCTCATCCACCCTCCCTTCTCCTACCCTTTCAGTCCCTTCCACATTTAACCCTTCCTATCCATTATTTCCTTCTCCTCCTCCATAGAGCCTGCATTCTCTCCCACTTCCCTTGCATCCCATGACTCCTTACTAATTTTATAATGTCTATGAATATATCCTAATTTAAATATAATGTAAACATTCAAAGCTAGCATCCAGGCTGGATGGTGGTGGCACATGCCTTTAATCCTAGTACTCAGGAGGCAGAGGCAGGTGGATTTCTGAGTTCAAGGCCAGCTTTGTCTACAAAGTGAGTTCTGGAACAGTTAGGACTACTCAGAGAAAACCAAAAACTAAAAATAATAAATAAATAAATAAATAAATAAATAAATAAATAAATAAATAAATGAAGCAAGCTAGTATTTACATACATAAGAAGAAACATCTTTCTGGGTCTGGGTGGCCTCACTCAGATGGATTATTTTCAGGTTTTGCTTATTTATCTGTGAATCTCATAATTTTATTTTTCTTTACAGATGAATAAAATTCCTTATTTCTGATTATACCACATACTTAAGTCAGAGGACATGGGCAATTAAGCAGGCCCTGATCTGGAAACTTCATCCCTACTGGCTAGCTTTTATAATGCTGAAGAGTCAATACATGCTGCCAAGGGGATAAAGATAATCAGAAGTCTTACTCAGCTGTGAACCCTGTGATCCAGGACAATAATGGTCCTACTGGGGCAACAGTGGTACAAATGTTAGGGGAGTCACCAACTATTTTCTGATTGGGTTAAAAGCCAGCTCTACAAGATGAAACTCAGGCCTGATATGGTTAACTGTGCCCCACATTCATAGCTGGCTACTTCATAAGCTCCTAGCGGAGAAACTCATACTAGTATCCTGCTAAAAAGACATAGTAATAAACTGCCCCCTAAGCTTTAATTTTTATACCCATACACTAGGGCATCTCTTCAACCCTGTCTCTTCCTTTTGCAGCAGATGGAGATTGATACAGGGGCCCCAAACTGGTCAATATTCAGAGAATAAGAGGGGGCAGAATGAGATAGTAGACAGCTTCGATGAAACAGACATGACTGGGTCATTGCACACGTTGAGCTCATAGCAGGTTGCATATGGGAGACCTGCACACAATCAGTCTAGCAAAATCCTAGCATGGGTACTGGAGGAGCTCATGAAGCCCCTTCCCTAGAGCGCATGAAGCCCCTCCCCTAGAGCTCATAAAGCCCCTCCCCTAGAGCGCATGAAGCCCCTCCCCTAGTTGTGGAATGTTAGCCCCTGATGACTGCTAGGGAGGCAGACTGTTTTTTTTCAGAAGTAGGGTGTCCTAGGGGCTTCCCATCTCCAGTAGATTGTCCTTCAACCACATACGTGTAAGCAGCACTAAGTGGACTTAGAGTTTCCAAGAATATAAGAGGCTGGGGCGGGGAGAGAAATTGGAGGGGAGACCATAAGAGACAGATAAAATAACAGACTTTGAAAATACGTTGAATTTCACTTAACTAGTCTGTCTCCATTGTCTTTACAAGACTGGAGTTTTATAGAAGGAGAAAGGTTACTTACAAGATTTACACAAAAACCAAGAAAATCAATTTCTAGCTTTCTTAGATGTTTTTACTAAGTGTACCTTTTGTTTGTTTTCAAAACAGCTATCTTCAGTACTTTTGGCTAACAAATCTATTTGCTTTTTCTCTATTGAAAAACACTGAATATCGGGGGTTAGAGAGATGGCTCAGAGGTTAAGAGCACTGATTGTTCTTCCAGAGGTCCTGAGTTCAATTCCCAGCAACCACATGGTGGCTCATAACCATCTATGAGGACATCTGGTAACATCTGGTACCCTCTTTTGTACACTATAAGCATAATGAATAAGTAAATCTTAAAAAAAGAAAAACATTGAATATCAACTATATGCTAGACCATTGGATACATAAGTCAACAGAAAGAAAGCCCTGCCTTCATGAAACTGGCATTCTAGAGTACTAGTATCTATTAGGATAGATTATGTGCACTCTGTCTGTCTGTCTGTCTGTCTGTCTATCTCTCTCTCTCTCTCTTTCTCTCTCTCTCCTTCCTCCCACCCTCCATTTTTGTTTAATTTTTAGTTAATATTTCTAGTAGCCCAGGCTGGCCTCAAACATGCTATGTAGCCAAGGATGGTTCTGAATTCCAGAGGTCGTTACTTCCTGAATGCTGAGATTATAGACATGAGTCACCACATCAGACTTTTCTTTTGAGCAACAACACACAGTAGGAGGTGTGAACCTAGACAAAATCACCTGTACAGCACAGTAACAAGATCTAGCCTTGTTTTCTTCCCTTTAGATGGTCTGCAAAAATCAGTGTATCAGCTTATGACCTACAATCTCTTCCTTGCAGGAAGTTTCTGTATCCATTGTAACCACTGCTAAAATAAATAAATAAATAAATAAATAAATAAACGATACACGGGAGGCTGGAGAGATGGCTCAGTGGTTAAGAGCACTGACTGCTCTTCCAGAGGGCTGGGGTTCAATTCTCAGCAACCACATGGCAGCTCACAACTGTCTGAGTTCCAGTTCCTAGTTCCAGGCAAACACCAAGGCAAATAAATAAATAGAGTTAAAAAAAAAAATACGGTGTCTTGATAATGCAGGAACTATAGCTTTAAAAAAATGGCAACTTCTGATGAACAACTATAAATGAGAAAGCAGTGCCAGGTGTTTAAATAATGAGCAACATTCACATAAAACACCTTTTGAAAAATCACATATAAGGAGAGAAAATGACTCAGTCACCAAACATGTGGTAGCTAGATGAAAAGCCTGTCACACAAAATCAAGACATTCTTGAACTCTATAAACAGAACAGCAAAGGTTGAGATGAAAAACATGGATGATGATGCCATATGACACCTTAAAACCTTAGCGTTTTAGTGGTAAGCAAGCTCATGAAGCACTAACTTAGAGGTAGAGGAAGGAAAGATCAGGCACCAAAGAGGAAGGACCAGCAGCAGCTGGCTCAGCTCTGTCTCCCCCCAATTTCACAAAGCACTTCATCTGACCTGGGGTGCACACATTCGAGACAAGGACTCTGCCACTCTGCTACACCTTCTAACTCTTGAGACAAAGCACTCACCGTTGAATCAGTGACTGGATCATTCATCAAATGCTCGAATACCTCTCCTTTCACAAAATGTTACAGAATCACCATAGTGATTATTTTAAATCACTAGCAATCAGTCTCAATTCTCCTAAGCACTTTTAAGCTGAGCATGAGAATAAGGACAAACGGTCTTCCCCTAACATGAATCCCAGTCAGATGGTAATTTTTTTTTTTAAAACTTTATTTATTTGTTTATTTGCCTTGGTGTTTGCCTGGAACTGGAACTACAGACAGGTGTTAGCTGCCATGTGGGTGCTGGGAATCGAACCCAGGTCTTCTGGAAGAGCAGACGGTGCTCTTAACCACTGAGCCATCTCTCCAGCCCCCCCAGATGGTAATTTTTAAAGGTATTGTGAGAATCAAAGTTACATTTTAAGTTATAGCTACTATGCCTAAGAGATCATGAAACAAAAAATGCCTCTGATCTGCAAGCCCCTTGCCCAAAGACAGACAGTCCCTGAAATGCTGGAGGCTGTTTGAGATAACAACCACGCCCTAAACAAATTGGTTTGACCCTTCTGCAAAAAAGTGTGTTTGATCCCATGTGGGTGGAGGCTCACAGGCAGGAAATAGGTCAGGATGTATGCTTGCCCCTGATTGGACCTGATGGGAAATACTTTAAGACCCTGCAAACCATGATTTGGGCCATTTCCCAGTAACTTGTATGGATCTGGCCAGAACCTTCTGGCTTTAAATTACGGTAGTGGTCTCATTCTCAATCAGTGGAATTAACACGATTTTCCACTTCAAGGCCTGAAGCCACGGCAGGATGTGTTAGACTAATTTAAATGTGCTTATTGATAAGATTGGAATGTTGGTTACTATCTAACTTGAAAAATATTATGCTTTCTTTTTGCATTTGCTTTAATAAACCAAGTGATTATCTGTCTTAGAAATATGTTTATGAAATTAACTGAAATGTTATCAAAATTTTCATTAATTTTAAGTAAAAATATCACACATTATTATTCTGCATCTTTTTATTTAAAGCCCACTAGGTTTAACAAAAAATAAAATTGACACTGATTTAAAAAAATGCTTACATTTGCTTCAATGTAATTCAATGCTTGAATATATTTGGACTTTACTTACCGCTATTTTCCCAAGATCTATGCCGTAATTCAGTGAACTCCACGAACACTGCTTGTAGTTTGGGGTCCAGGACTCCTCAAAGGTTTCCCTTAAGCATTCCCCCTTTTCTCCTTTGAATCCATCCCGACCTGGAATTCCTGGTGTACCAGGAATGCCATTGGCTCCAGGACTCCCATCACGACCTGGCACTCCTGCTGGTCCTTGTAAACACATTCCATTATACTATAGAACAAAGGAGAAGAGGGAAGTATCATTACTTACGATGCAAACTCAGGGTAGGGTACAGGGATGTAATTCAGTGGTAGAGCTCTTGACTAGAGTACACAAGGCTCAAGGTTTGATACCCAGTACAAAATAAGTAAATAAGAGAGTACGTTTGTGAATATGTAAATAAACAATGCATAAGTGTCAAATGAGCATAGCTACATTCATTTTGAATCTGTCAAGAGTGCCTTTAAACCACCTTGTCCATGTTCTAATGAGTTACTATGAAGAAATCCAGAAGTCCTTTTAAGGTTATTTAGAAAACATTGTCACTTCTTTATATTTTTTTTTATTGTGCAAACTTATACAAATCAAAGAGAAAACATTTTCATTCCTTTTTCTTTCTATTTCTGATTATATATAATTTTAACTAGCTGTATTCCAAGGAACACATCATTTGATCTTTTACTTTTATTTAAAATTTGCTATTATTATTTTATAAGTATGGTAGCATGCTTGTGAAGGCTAGAAGAGGGATCCAGTCTCTTGGGACTGGAATTGCAGACAGTTGTGAGCTGTCAATGTGAGTACTGGGAGTTGAGCCTGGGTCCTTTGGAAAACAGCCAGCACTTTTTAGCTGCTGAGCCGTCTCTCCAGCCCTCAATAGCCTGTGTTTGTTTCTTATAATTCCATATTTTATCAAGTACTTATACTCCATTAATTTACTTTTATATTATCATACTTTTATTTTTTTTAAGACAGGGTGTCTCTGTGTAGCCCTGGCTGTCCTGGAACTTAATCTGTAGACCAGGCTGACCATGAACTCACAGAAAGACAATTTCTTCTGCCTCCTGAGTGTTGGGATTAAAAGTATGCATCACCACTGCCTTGCTATTATAGAAATAAAATTAAAACATAATTCTTTATTGATTCTTTGGAATTTTCACATTAAGCACCCCAGTTCTACTCACCTCCCTCCATATCCACCTCTCACCCCTGCAGCATGCCCCCCAAGTTAATTAAAAACAAAACAATCATACAAAAATTTTAATACTCAGTTTCTGGGTGTTTACTTCTGGTTTCATTATAAATATTAATATAATGAAAATGTCTAGCTATATATACTTTTTCTTCTTTTGAGTGACTTCCTTAAGATTAATTCCTAGAAAAATAACTATAAAATAAAACCTTAATTATCTTGTATTGCATTATCTTGTAATACTTATCTTGTATTGCATTATCTCTAAGTTGGATATGCATATCATCTACTTCTCCTATTTTTATGTAAAGGAACATGCATTAAGGGTAACACTTTTCCAGCCCATTCTGTCTCCCAAAAGAGGAGTCTGTGGCCCAGTTTTCTGTGACCACCTGTCCCCAACCGATAGGTAATAATTTACCAAACCATCTGTAAGAGCTAGGATCTTTTTTGTTTGTTTGTTTTGTTTAAATGCATAGATTATAGAACCATTTTTTTTTAATTTTAATACTAGCCCCACCCTTTCTTAGATATGTGAAACCAGGCCATTTACTCAGCATTTAGTGCCTGTTTCCTTATGTATAAATTGGGGATAATAATAAACATTCTTGACTTGAAGTTAGAGGTTGGTAGTACACTCCTGTAATCCCTGTATTTAGGAGGCAGAGGCAGGAGGATCCAGAGTTCAGGATCCTCCCAATCCAGCAAATTTGAAACAGCCTGGGATACATGAGACCACACCTCAACACACACACACACACACACACACACACACACACACACAGAGAGAGAGAGAGAGAGAGAGAGAGAGAGAGAGAGAGAGAGAGAGAGAGAGAGAGAGAGAGAACGTGCTCATAGTACAGTAATAGGTATTGAGCTCAGAGTCTCATGCATGCTGGGCAAGTACTCTTCCACTGATCTATAATGGAGATACTTTGAGCATCCTTTGTCCAATTCCTGTGCCTACCCTTGAATTAGTTATCATGGAAACAAGGGTACCGTTAATTAGACCTTTCAAAATGCAATACATTCCAATTAAATTTATACTTTAACTTTTTTTTATTGATGAAAATTTCTCTAGTGTATTTGATATTCTTAAATTACCTTCAGGCAAGATGTTACATAAAGTTTGTCTTTTTCTAATTTAAAATCCTAGTTCCAATAGATATTTAGAATTATCAATGCATGTCAATCAACAAATGAGTAAATGTGAATGACAGCTCAAATCCCAGCTCCATTCTTTCATTGGCCACCAGGGGGCGGAACTCAGTGGGCGCCTGAAAGGAAGGCATTGAAAGTGCTGTACAAAGAAGTTACTTCATACGATCTGTTGAGACCTTCCCAATGACTATGTGGACCTTTCCTGTCACCAAGACCAAATCCAATCTACAGGATGCACCTGAGCCTGGCTACACAGTATGCTTTTCCAAGTCGTTAGAGTTGTGGGAAACCACAGAGACTATAAAAATCCTTAGAGGGGAAAATAGTAGGTTTTATGGGAAAAAGACTATTTTATGCACCTTAACTATATATTCATAAAATGCAAGCTGCACACGAGCCACACTCACGTGTCACAATTTTTCCTTAACAACTTAGGTACTTAAAATACAACTGTAGCCCCAACACAGGGTGCTTTTGTGGAGAAAAATTATAAATGATAGCAGAAAACAAAACCAACCAAAACCTCACCACTGCTGTTTCCCCTCTGCCCCCCCCATCCCACCCCTGCCCCCAGTGCTTCTGAATCCAGGGAGCCTGCTTTATTAGCTTAGCCTAGAATGTCAGGTTAAGAAATTCAAATCTTAGGGGCTGGAGAGATGGCTCAGCGGTTAAGAGCACTGTCTGTTCTTCCAGAGGACCCGGGTTCGATTCCCAGCACCCACATGGCAGCTAACAACTGTCTGTAGTTCCAGTTCCAGGCAAACACCAAGGCAAACAAATAAATAAAATAAAGTTAAAAAAAATAAAAAAAAATAAAAAAAGAAATTCAAATCTTAAAAATAGATAGATAGATAGATAGATAGATAGATAGATAGATAGATAAATGTATGTCCAGGCCTTCTTAAACACTGTGATGCCTGACAGCCATATAGACTAGTTTAAAGACTGGAGTTTATGATGTGCAAGAACCACAGATCTGTCACTGGCTGATTCTTGCACGGGACAGAAGCTCTCTCTGCTCTCCACTGGGCTTGTTGACTTTTCGAGTTTAGTGGGAAAGATTTTATGCCAACAGGCTTTCCCTCAAATCAGCCTCTCAGAAAGAGTTTGGGATATTTGCTTTCCCAGAAGCCGTTTCTTTCTCTTCAGCTCGACTGCAGTGGTCCTGAAGACCTGACTGCGCATCTGCTTTAAACAGAACAGGCGAGGGTCCTTCCGGCACCCTTCATTTCCCCAGGCTCCAAACCCTCCCAACCATTCCTGGACAAGCTGTCTTCCTTCAAGGAGTAAATTACAGTTCATAATCCCCAAGAAGATGACCCAAAGTGACTCATAATCTTCAAGTTACAAAAAGCTGGACATGCTTTGTGGGGGTTGTTAGCCTCTCCTCCAGGCACACGTGGCTAGCAGTCCCAACAAAGGACACGTTGCACAGCCGTGGCTCAAGCCCAGGCGATCAGCTGGCCTAGGGTCTTTCCCAGGCCTGGTTTTGAAATCAGCCAAGCAGTCCAGTCTACTCCAGTTGCAGCCACAATGTTCTCACTTTTGCCAAGGGTGGCCTCCCCTGGGGCCAGAAATTCCTGGGCGAGACAGGGACTTGGGACATCTCATCTGACGACCCATGTCGCATCTCTGTGATGGCCTTTCATTACGGTCTCCCATGGAGTTTCAAGACTCCAGTTCAAGCATGTCCCAGATCCTTTCCCCCACATAGCAGGACACTCAAACACCTAACACGATGTCCTACGCACACCGCTACGGTCAGCACTGCCAACAGCTGTTTTGATGCCCTCCCTGTGCGTGCCCAGCTGGGTCCTCTCCAGCACTGAGGTTATGAGTACTCTCTCAGACTCACCAGGTCTACCACCTCCCTCTGCCGGATCAGTGCTTTTTGCTTCACCTTGGGATTCTCAGAGGCGCTGGACTTCGCGGGCAACTGCAGCATCAGCAGCACAAGGAAGAGGCCGAGCAGCAGCCGCCGGGAGGCGGCGCGACCTTGGGGGTGCATGATGTGCGGTGGCTGCGAAGCGCGGAGGAGGAGGAGGTAGAGGGGTCGGCAGAGCCCGGTCCTGATCAGCGTCTGGCACAGTCCTGCAGCCCGCTGCATCAATGCGCCTTTCACTGCCTTCTTCCCTCCCACCCGCCCCCCTGGACACCCGGAGCTTGCATACTGTAATAGGCCAAGGTTCCCGGCACAAGCCCGCCCCTCCTCTGCAGCTCCGCCTGCCAGGACCCTCGCCTGGTGATTGTGGTCAGGAACCACAGATGAGGGGGAAATCTAGACTGCATGTCTCTTAACTCTGGTCCAGGAATCACCTTCAGGTTCCTTCATGTCTTCTTCTGAACCCACCTCCAGTGGATCACACAGATCTTCCCCCCAAAACTTTCTTCCCCAGCTCATTGCTTTATCCAGCTCCGCAGGCACTCCCTGGGAACCCACAGGCCACTCCTGCCAGAGAAGCAAGTAAGCTGAAACTGCACATCTTCAGCTCTCCTTCTCTCCTCAAGTCCAGTCCCTCAGTCTCATCCTCAGCAGACTCTGCTGTGGCCTCTCTCCTCACTCTCTGCCCCCATGGTCCAGAGACTAAGCAGATCCCAGTGGAACACCCTGCCTTCCTTCTCTGCACCAGCCCCAGCCCCTCCCCATTCCTGTCAGCTGCCAATACCCAGAAACATGATTCACCTGGGACTTCCCAGTGCCCACACCTATCAGGACCCCCGAAGATTTTTCTACAGGCAACACATGGGTGTCACATTCTCCTGAGAGAGAGAGAGAGAGAGAGAGAGAGAGAGAGAGAGAGAGAGAGAGAGAGAGAGAGAGAGAAAACAATCCCCTCACCCCCAGAAAAAACCCAAACAAACAAAAAATTAAGAAACACAAAGTCCACCCAACTAAAACCATACACCAGCACCTGGGGTTACAATCTTCCCAATCCCAGATGCCAGGGTAAGAATACAATCACATCAGGGACAATGGTGTCTCCACTAGAGCCCAGCAGCCCCACCACAGCAGGCCCTGGATACTTCAACACAGGTGAGGCACAAGTAACAAAAGACATTGAATACTTTTTATGAATATGATAAGGGTCCTCAAAGAGGGAACAAATAAGTTCCTTAAGAAATCTATGAAAACGCAAAAAAAACAGTTGAAGAAAACAGTTTGAGACCTGCAAGTGGAAATAGAATCAATAAAGAAAGCCCAAACGGAAGGAAATGTGGACATGAAAAATTAAAGTTGGAGCTCAGCTCAACACCAGAAACAACAGGAAGCACAAAGTCCTGAAAACCAAACGCTCTCTCCTGAGTGAAAGATGGGTCAAGACAGACATTAACAAAGAAATTAAAGACGCCCTAGACTTGAATGAAAATGAATCCACAACAAACCCAAACCTGTGGGACACAATGAAAACAGAGCTAAGAGCAAAAATTTATGCATTAAGTATCTACATTTAAAATAAAACTAGAGAGATCTCATACTAGCAACTAAAGAGCACACTGGAAAGCTCTAGAGCATAAAAAGATCTCACATCCCCAAACAGTAGATAGCAAGAAACAAAGTGAGGGGGCTGGAGAGATGGCTCAGCGGTTAAGAGCACCGTCTGCTCTTCCAGAGGACCCGGGTTCGATTCCCAGCACCCACATGGCAGCTAACAACTGTCTGTAGTTCCAGTTCCAGGCAAACACCAAGGCAAATAAATAAATAAATAAAGTTTAAAACAAAACAAAACAAAAAAAAAGAAACAAAGTGAGGGCTGAAATCAATAAACCAGACAAGGGAAACAATGGATGAAACAAAGAGTTGGTTCTTTGAGAAAATCAGTAAGATTGACAAACCATTATCCAGATTAACTAAAAGACACACAGAGAGAAGATTCAAATTAACAAAATTAGAAATCAAATGGTGGACATAACAACAGACACTGAGAAAATCCAGAGAATCATAAGAACACACTTTAAAAATTATAATACTCAACCAAATTGGAAAATGTAAAAAAAAAAAGATGATCTTTTTGATAAATACCACTTCCTAAAATTAAGTCAAAATCTTATGAGCAGGTTAAGAGATCTATAACCTCTAATTAAATAGAAACAGCCATTAAAAATCTCTCAATTAAAAAAAAAAAAAAAAAAAAAAGGCAGTTCAAGGCCAGATGGTTTCAGTGCAAGATTCTACCAGGCTTTCAAAGAAAAGTTAATGCCAATGCACCTTAAATTATTCCCCAAATAGAAACAGAAGTGACATTGTCCAGTTTGTTGTATGAAGCCACAGTTGTCCTGTTCCAAAACCACATAAACACACAACAGAGAAAGAGAATTACAGATCAATTTCTCTTATGAACACAGAAGCAAAAATACTCAATAAAATAATAAAATACTCACAAACCAAATCCAAAAGCACATCAAAAATGTCATCCACTATTACCAAGGAGGATTCATTCCCAAAATGCAGGGATAAATCAACATACATAAATTGATCAATGTAATCCACTATATAGACAGACTGAAAGACAAAAGCCACAGAATCATCTCATTAGATACAGCAAAAGTTTTTCATAAAATCCAACATTCCTTTATGATAAAAGTCCAGGAAAATGAGTGATATAAAGGTTGTACATACATCAACACAATAAAGGCAGCTTACAGCAAGTCCACAGTGTAAATGGAGCAAAATTCAGATCGATTCCACTAAAATAAAATACAAGACCAGGCTGTCCATTCTCTTCATACCTGTTCAACATAGCATTTGAAGTTTCAATAAGACACCTGAAGTAGATAAAGACAAATTGTAAAGGAAGAAGTCAAAGTAAGTTTGTTTGAGATGATATGATAGTAACGTAAGTGACCTAAAAAATTCCACCAAAGAAACTTCTATAGCTAATAAACGATTTAAGCAAAGTACCTAGATACAAAAGCAACTCAAAAATCAGTAGCCTTCCTATATACAAACAACAAACAGTCTGAAAAAGTAATCAGGGCAACACCACTTTTCACAATAGCCTCAAATCATATAAAATACCTTGGGGTAACTCCTGAAAAGTTTCTGCACTCCAGTAATTCTCTCTGAGGATGCAGCAATCTAAATCAGACCAAATCAGACTGAATAAGAAAAAGCGGGCTGGAGAGATGGATCAGAAGTTAAGAACACTGACTGTTCTTCCAGAGGTCCTGAGTTCAATTCCCAGCATCCACATGGCAGCTAACAACTGTCTGTAATTCTAAGAGCTGACACCCTTACACAGTTGTACATGCAGGCAAAACACTAATTCACATAAAATAAAAATAAATATTTAAAGAAAACAAGGAAAAAAAAAACCCGGTTTAATGGGTAAAACCCTCTGGGAAATTCTCTGGCCTCTAGGAAGAAGAAGGGGGGGGGGTGGCAGAGAGAGGTGGGGCCTCCACCAGAACATTCATTCCAGAATCGTTGGGCATAGGGGCACTGGTTTAAGTCTGGCCACTTTTTGTGGGAAAAGGTGATGTGGGGAAGCTGGAGTCCGGAGCTGTGGGGTCGCATTCAGCAGGAGGTGAACATCCGGTTAACTGCCTGGAGACCTTGAGCATCTGTTTCTTGAGAAGGCAAGTTGCTAGGGAAAAAAAGTAAATCATTAACACCTGCCCTCGCTGCACTGACGAAGATGAATGTGTAAGCCTGAAGAGCAGATAGGCCCTTCCCTGGGACACCTTAGAAAACTTGAGGGTGAAGGGTCTCAGCTGCTGAACAGACCATGTATTCTGAACAGGTGCCCACTGGAGCCTGGAGAGATGGTGCCAGTATGGATGTCTCAGAATCTTGGCAGCTGAAGGGGTGCTAAGGATTTCGGTATAAGATCCTGTCCATGGTGTCTCTAGAGACTTAGGAGCTATCTAGGCAATCTGGAGGGAAGCTGGGTCTGTTAGTGCCGGGGCAGGGAGATAGCTGTCAGCATGTGAATGGAAGGGACCTCAGAAGGAAGAGATAGGCAAGGTACCAAGCCAATGGATAAGTTCGGGCAAGGAGGTGGTGGTTGAGGAGGAAAGACCTTTCATAAAGTAGCACAAAAGGGCTCAGGCCTTAGGGTAGCATGGGGTTGCCCAGAGGCTAGTGAGGGCAATGGGGAGGAGGGAAGGCCAGGATAATCTGAGTTCAGTGGAGAGTTTGGTGAGCTGTTGTTTGATGGGTCCATTGCCCTTCCCAATCTTTCCCAAGGATTGTGGGTGATAAGGGATGTGGAGCTTCCAGGAGATGTTGAGGCCTTCCAACACAAGCTCTATGACCCTGGAAGTGAAGGCTGACCCATTGTCTGTTTGGTCTGTGGCAGGCCAAATGTAGGGCCAGGAGGACTTGGGCCACCACATCTGCTGTTTCCCAGGATATGGGAAAGGCTTCTATCTATCCTGTAAAGGTGTCAAGCATAGTCAGAAGGTAATGGAGTTTTTTATGTGTGGGCATATGAGTGAAATCAACCTTCAAGTTCTCTCCTGGTTGGTGATGTATGTGGAGGGGCCCCTGTGGACTGGCCTTGGCACATGTCTGGTAGGAGGAGTGACCCTGTGAAACACGAGCTTGAAGATGGGTGGTGTTAAAAAGAGGGCTTGAAGGAAGGGAACAAGGCTTTGTGGCTGGTGGATGTCTGAAATGATGGACAATGCCTGGTCCTGAGGAAGGATGAGGCCACTATTTAAGTAGAATCATCCATCCTTTGTCTGCTTGACCCCTGTATTTCAGGAGTTGATCTCTCTCTTCTGGTGGATAACAGGGCTGATATCAGGGTGTCAAAAAATATGCTCCATTGATACAGAGGAGCTGGAGCCAGTCCCTGGACTACTGAGTTGTCCTTGGCATTGCCTAAGGCCACTGGGACATTAGAGGACTGGTTTCCCCAGCAGTGAATTATGGCTACTTCTACAGGGAGCTGAAGGGCCTCCAAGAGCTTGGCTATACTGTTAACTACAAGAATGCCCCTGGTGGGGCTGGAGAGATGGCTCAGCGGTTAAGAGTACCGTCTGCTCTTCCAGAGGACCCGGGTTTGATTCCCAGCACCCACATGGCAGCTAACAACTGTCTATAGTTCCAGTTCCAGGCAAACACCAAGGCAAATAAATAAATAAATAATAAATAAATAAAGTTTTTTTTTTAAAAAAAAAAAAAAAAAAAAGAATGCCCCTGGTAGTGAGGAAGCCCCTTTCCCTCTGAAGGACAGCTGTCACTAGAAAACTATAACTATTGATTCTCTCATCTTCAAATTTCTGAGAGACCAAGAAGGAAATAATATTAAGTAAATAGCAACTTCCAAAAATGTAAGAAACAAAACAGCTGGCTGCCTCGACCCTAACCCTAACCCAAAGTTCTTCTGTGTTGTTGAAGTATCCATCTTCAGCCTACAGGCATGTCTGACAGACTTCTCTGTAAAGCAGGATATTTCCAAAGTCCTTTCTACCTTGTCTTGGCAAAGTTTGGCAATTCTTTTGTGTATTTCTTCTGCTTGTCTTTGAATATCATATTGTCAGCAGTCAAGACAAGAGTACTTTCTTTCCCAGTGGCTAAATTTTGTCACAAAGAAGGTCAATTCATATGGAGGAGTTTCCTTGATGTCCATAATCTTCTCTGAAGTGGATTGGTGCTGCCAGGAGCAGATGTCCCAGTATCAAAAATAAAAAAAAAATAAAAAATAAAAATAAAAATCTATGTTTTAAAAAAATCTTAAATGCCATATTTTATGGATCTCTGAAGTGCTTGAAGAAGACTTGTTCACAGGCACCCTAAGTGTAATACCTCTTGTTTAGCTTTTTTCTAACCAAAACCAATAACAATTTTTAAACAATTACCCTAAACAATAACAATCATCTATAACCCATTGAAAGACCCAAAACCACCCACCCTACCTCTTGGGAACGTGGGTATCATGTTCTTAAATTTACTTTCTGCTGTCTGGGGGGCAATGGCATCTTTAGGGGATCCTAAAAAGAAAAGTGTTATTCATTGTCAAGTTCTGAAATGTGTAGCTGTATCACTTGTTATCCAGTCTCTGCATAACAGGAAAGCCTAAGTCCTGGCTAGAGTAGTCTGTGAAGCTGGTTCATCTCAGCTAGCCACCTCAAAATTGTCCTGAGCAGTTTGTAGTCCAAATCTGATCTTTGGTTGGTGATTGTCAGCCTGGTGGCTTTGTCATGTGAAATTCTCATTGTGGGGGTTTCACACCTTCCTTTCAGATATTTCCAGTTCGCAATTAGGCATTGTCATGGATCACTGCAGAAAACTGATAAGAGACTAAAACCCAACACAATATACAGAAAGCTAAATACATACATTTTTATTCAGAATAGGATTAGTGACAATAGAACTGTCCCTTCTTTTTAGTCATTCTTCTGTCCCATATCAGGTGGCTCTTCTGATATGATACAGAGAGTTTGCATTTTCCTTTAACAAGTATACTTGGGTTTAGAGAAGGAGAGAGCCATACTCCAACTCCAAAGCCAGCTTTAATTTATAATTTAACTGGGACTTCAACTTATCTTTTAAGTAAAATAGAGATTAAGAAGAAAAATTTTATCATGTAGAGTATATTGTTGTTCTTTTGCCTCTAGATTTTTCTGGATAGCCTCCCTTCTGCTGTAGATGTCTAGATATCCAACGTCTTTTAACTTCTTGAAGATGGATATTTCCAGTTTTCTGTAAAGACAAAAACAAAAATCTACCCCAACCTTTTGTTTTTTCTTACAACTTAAAGAATTGTAGTATGGGTAGATGAGACATCAATTCTTATTTTCAGGAAGCTTCTCTGGTTCAAATTGAGTCTTTATTAATTTTGATGGTACCAATAACTTTTTTTCACCTGTAGAAACAAAAGCAAAATCTCTTCCCCAATGTAGCACATAGCCTGGCTTCCATTCTGAGGTCAGTACATCTTTGAAATAGATGGGATGATTTAGTTCAGCCATTTTTTTTCTATAGTCCAATGCCTTTCAGCAGCTGTTGTTCCTTTCTCATTAGCATTGAGAAAATTCAAAGTTAATAAAGCACTATGTAGTCTATTTCTAGGAGTCTTTGTTATTCCTTTCTGTTTACTTAGCATCTCCTTTAGAGTTTGATTTCATCTCTCTATGACTGCTTGCCCTGTAGGATTATGTGGTATTCTTGTAATATGCTTTATATTATAATAAGCAAAAAATTGTTTCATTTTACTAGAGACATATGTGGAGCATTGTCTGTCTTAATCTCTACAGGTATTCCCATGATGGCCATAACTTCTAGCAAATGTGTGATTACAGAATTAGCCTTCTCTGAACTCAAAACAGTTGCCCATTAAAATCCCAAAATGTATCTATTGTATGATGTACATATCTTAATTTTCTAAATTCTGTAAAATGAAATACATTCATCTGCCAGATTTCATTTCATTTCTAAGTGTACATTTAGGGTTACTCTCTGTTGGTAATGGAGTTTGGTTATAAAAGGAACAGGTGGAACATCTTTTTATAATTTCTTTGGCTTGTTGCCAAGTGATAGAGAAATCTTTTTTTAATCCTCTGCTATTGACATCATATCTTTTTAATGAAACTCTGAGGCCTCTAGCACATATCCTATTAATAATTTATCAATTTCATTATTACTTTGCACTGAAGGACCTGGCAGACCTGTATGGGATCAGATGTGCATTATATAGAAGGGATGATCCCTATTCCTGATTATTTTTTGTAATTGAATAGATAGTGAAGTTAATTCTGACTCATCATTAATAAAACCAGTAGTTTCAATGTGTAAAACAACTCTGCATACTGAGAGTCAGTGACTATGTTGAGAGCTTGGGTAAAATCCATTAATACCATCACAATAGCATATAATTCTGACTTTTAAACAGAATTATAAGGACTTTGAACCACTTTACTTATATTTTCTGATTTGTAATCTACCTTTCCTGATTTATTTGCAATGGGTATAAAATGTGGGGGCTCCAGAAATTGGTTTATCTCATAAAAAACATGAGGAAGAATCCAATTAGTTTTCTTTAAAAATTCTTTTGCTTTGAGGATATTTGTTGTTACCGTCTTCCAAAAATTACTGCAGGCTCTTTGCCAACATTGACTTTCTACCCATAATTGGCCAATTTCTTCATTAGTTAAAGGTACAACAATTTCTGCTGGGTCCATTCCTGTTAATTGATGAAGTCTTAATTTCCGTTTAAAGATCAATTCTGAAATCTTTTCCACATATGTCTTTAATTTTTTACTTGGTTTATGTGGTAGAAATATCCATTCCAATGTAACATTTTCCCTTTGCGTTAAAATTCCTGTAGGAGAATGTTTAGAGGGTAAGATAACTAGGATGCAATTAAGGTCTGGATCCACACGATCCATATGTGCATCATGTAATTTCTTTTCTACCAAAGCCAATTCTCTGTCAGCTTCAGGTAACAATTCTCTTGAACTATTTAAGTCCTTGTCACCATTTAAGGTTTTAAACAAATTATTCAGCTCATCATTTTTTTATTCCAATAGTGGGTGGTAAATTGAAAATGTCTCCTACTCTGTATATCATTTAAAGTGTTTAATCTATCTCTCCTGATTTGTACCTTTTGGGGCCTAATTTTTTGTAGGTCTATTTTGTAGCCACAATAATTACTGGAATCTCCCCTTTTTTTGGGATGGGCTATTTGTAATCTTCAAGCAAGCAAATTTTTTTTCACTTCCTCAAACATTTTTTCTAGAGTATCAGTGTTTGAATCTGCCAATAAGATGTTGTTCATGTAATGGTATATTATGGACTTTGGGAATTTGTTATGAATTTTTTCTATTGGATTTTGTACAAAATACTGACATAGTGTAAGGCTATTCAGCATTCCTTGAGGGAGGACCCTCCACTGATACCTCTTTACAGGCCAAGAATTATTATAAGTAGGCACTGTAAAAGTGAATTTTTCTTTATTTTGACCTTTTAAAGGTATTGTTTTTTTTAAAAAAGTCTTTTAAATTGATAACTATAATGGGCCATTCTTTTAGTAAAAGAGAAAGCAAAGGAATTCCACACTCTAGAGAGTCCATTGGCTGGATGACCATGTTTATCACCCTTAAATCTGTCACCATCCTCCACTTTCCAGATTTCTTTTTAATGACAAATACTGGAGAGTTCCAAGGTCTTGTTTATTCTTCTATATGCTGAGCATTTAACTGCTCTTGCACCAGCTGCTCTATGGCCTGCAATTTCTCTTTTGTTAATGGCCATTGACTAATCCATATAGGTTTATCTGTTAACAATTTTAAAGGTAGTTCTGTGAGTGTCTTTGAAAGAACAACAGCTGTTATGCCTTGTTTCTGTACAGCTAGGATAGTTTGTGACTGTTTCTCATAATACCTTTTAATAATTCTCCCAGAAATATGTGTTAGTTTATGATTTATTTCTGTGTTTGAAGGAATGTTAATCTCTGTGTTTCATTGTTGTAGTAAATCTTGTCCCCATAAATTATAGCAGTGTTAGCCACATATGGCTTTAATATTCCTCTCTGTCCTTCTAGTCCTATAAACTCAAGCCATTTTGCACTTTGTTTTACTTGGGATAACGACCCAATCTCCCAAAAGAAAACACTTACCTCCTGAAGGGGACAACTTGAATGCCATGACTCTGTGAAATTATTGATACATCTGCCTCTGTGTTCAATAAACCTTCAATAATAACATCATTTATTTGTACTTTTAATTTTGGCCTTTGTTCATTAATAGACATTTGCCAGCATATTTTTTATAACTTTTCCTGATTTTGTTCTTTTTTTAAATAAATTCTCTATCATTTAATGTAGTATTTTGTTTTTGTTTTTGTTTTTATGTGAATTGGTGTTTTGCCTGCATGTACAACTGTGTAAGGGTATCAGATCTTGGAATTACAGACAGTTGTTAGCTGCCATGTGGATGCTGGGAATTGAACTTAGGTCCTTTGGAAGAATAGTCAGTGCTCTTAACCGATGAGCCATGTCTCCAGCCCCTTAGTGTAGTATGTTTTTTAAAAGCAGGCTTTAATTTCTGTAATTGTTCTGGGGAGGTGTATCCTCCATGATAGCAGGGTAAGATTGCACTAGATTGGATATGGGGACTTTTGAAAAACCCCCTTTGGGCATTTCCCGAAGGAAGGTTCCCTTGTCTGTCCCTTGTTGACTGACATTCATTAGTCTAGTGTCTACTTTTTCACACCTCCTGCATACTCCAGGAGGGAGGAGTGTTCTCTTGGGATTATTCCTTACAAAGGCACTGTTTCTGGGAACACCTTGATTACAATTTCTTTGTATATGATCTTACCTTTCACAATTATAGCATTTAACATTCTGCCTTTTTCTTATACCTCTAGAAATGACCTCTCCTACTCAATTATCACCATAAGAATCTGCATTAATTGTTTCATGAATTCAATCCTCTAAAGGTGCTGACCTTGCTTTTAATGGTCTTATTATTATTATTTTTTTTACATTGTGTATTAGTGTTCTCAAACGCCAAGGATTTGATCATTATTTGATCAAATAATGAATTTGATACTATCCTATTTATTGCTGCAGATAATCTCTGCAAAAAGTCTGTAAAAGTTTCTTTTGGGCTTTGAATTATTTTTGTGAATGACTAATTTTTTTTCCTACTTTTTCTTTCCAATTCCAAGCAGTTAGTGCTGTCATGCTGCATAAATCAAGAGTGTGTTTATTGCATAGGGATTGCCTTTCAATATCAGAATATTCTCCTTCCCCAAGAAGTTGGTCTCGGGAGACTTCTATGCCCCTGGCTCTGCTTCTTTGTTCTATTGTTTTAGCCTCCTCCTTCCACCATGTTTTCCACTGTAAAAGTGGCCCTGCTTCCAAAACAGCAGTGACCATATCTAACAAGTCCTTAGGGGTGATCTCGTTGCAAGTAGACCAGCTGTTGAGCATTTGTTTTACATTTGTTTACAATATGGGATTGAATGTATCCCATATTGCATCTTTAACCCTTTTTAGCTCTAGCACTTGTGCTGGAGCCCAATTAACTCCTCTAATATCTCTATCCTGTTTTGATCTTTTAATGGTTACTGGGTATTATGTTGGCTGTTTGATAAACTTAGGCTGTTTTTCTGTAGCCTTAGATGACCTTGCCAAGGTCTGTTATTTATACTCCTCTGTTTGTTTTTGTGTTCCCTCTTAATAGACCTTTTAAAGACTTCTTTCTTGGCATTCACATTAATTGACTTCTTCAATGGTAAAATAGAAGTCAAACAAAAAATATTCATAATAAATGTTATCAGGATAATCAACATTATGAGGATAATCTCATCTACTTAGTTATCTTTTTCTTTACTGGTTCTAATATCAAATCATCTAGAGAAAGATCACAGAAAGACCAAGCACCCTCCATTGCCTTAAACAAATTCCCCTGTTAAAAAAAAAAAAAATCTGTTGTTCTCACCAATCTAGTTGTCAGTGACGATTCAAATGGTTGTGAAGTGGGGCAGCTACCTAGTGTGATAGCAGCCCAAGGAGGGGTTCAGAAAGAGAAGAACCTGCAACCCACCAGGAGATAAAGGTCATTGTTTGAAGAAATTTATCCAGATAAAAGTGAAACAGAAACACTCGTGGCTGGGTCTTCCTACAGCTGGAGGCTAACTCAACAGCCTGGCCAGCTGATAATTACTCCTCCAGTTACCTGTTGTTCTGGCTGGTAAGCAGTTTTTTTTTTCTTTTTTCTTTTTTTTTTGGAGGGGGGTAATTTGTGCCCCAGAGTTGAACACCAAATGCAGTTGTACAAATTTAGGTTGTATAAAATGAGGTTCAGAGCCAAATATCGAGGGAAGGCTGAAATATCAGAGAGAGAAAGTACCACAGCCAATTTTCATCTAGCTGTCTTGCAACTTCCTCAGCATCACTCTGGGTTGCTTCTGCCTCTGCTGGGATCCTAAGAGCCCTTATATACTCTTCTTGTCAGATGTATCCCATCCAGCTGTGTACTACACTTTTTGTAGCTAGCCTTGAACTCACAGAAACAGAAGAAGTTCTGTATCTGGATTTATGGGATTAAGGGTGGAGGTTACCACTTCCGGCTTTCTCTGTGCTGGGATTAAAAGTGTGTGTGATTGAATCTCAGATGTTTATCCTTGTACTCAAGGATCAAGAACTTCCTGAGCTGTCTGCCTAGGATTTGACTGGGTGCTCTCTCCCCAATATTCAGGTTTTATTAAATATGTGATATATATCCACAAAAAGCTGCTAAAAGTGATTTGATTACAAATGTTCCTGGATTAATTTAACCTATATATTTTATAAATGAGTTGACTTTAAAGTTGAAATCAAAAGATATGCTACTTTCCCTTTATTTCCATGGAAAATGAGAGCCTTTGGATTTATTCCTGGTTTAAGAAAATAAAGTTTGATCAAGGAAAACCCCCTGAGAAGTCTCCAGGGGAAATAGATGGCCAAGATGATTCAAAATTTCAGAGCACCTCTGTTGCAGTTTTCTTTGAGCTCTGCATCCAAAACAACTTCAAGGAGACTGGCTGAGATGACCCAGTCTTACAGACTATTTCACTAAAGACTTGTCCATAATCCTAAATTTTTCTTTGGATCCCCATGGGATTATCAGTGCCCCCATTCAGGAGGAAGTAACCTAGAGAACTATGCCCATAGTTCCCCAAAATGGATTATGGATATTTGTATTTGTTTACAGTGTTGGTTATAAGTCATTATAGATGATGAGGGAAAAAAGAATATTAGATTTGAAGTTCTTGTTTCAAGAAGAAAACAGGGGAAATGTAGTGGGATTATGTTTTCACATTATCCTGCCTACTGGTTTAATAAAAATGCTGACTGGCTGAAGGCAGACAGGAAGTGTGGGTAGGGCTACCAGACTGGGAAAACTCTGGGAACAGGAAGAGCAGAGCAGAGACACCAGAGAGATCTTCAAAGAAGCCAGCAGATGTAGAGGACAACTATACTGCTTTGAGAAAAGCTACTGAGCCCCATGCTTGAACAAGATAAGAATCATGGGTTGAGTTAAGATGAAAGAGCTAACAAGTTATATGCCTGGGCCCTAGGCCAATCAGCATAAAATTAATACAAGCCTTTGTGTGATTATTTGGGCCTAAGCATCAGTGGGGCTGAGAGCTGGTTCAACCCTTTGGGCTAGGCCTGAAAATTCAGGCCAGAAACCTCATACAACAAGGCTGGGGTGAATGTAAGGCCTCTGTGAAGGAATGAGAGAATATACCAGAGGGCGACGGGACAGGAAGGAGGGTGGTGTTTAGGAAAGGAATGGAGGCCAAGGTAATTTAAGAGTTTTTTAGAAACAGTAAGTAGTAGACTTGGACTCGAGAGGGCCCAAGCAGGGAGAGAGAAGGATGGCTGAGGAGGTCTGTGAGGTGGTGGGTGATCTTGAGTTCAGCCACCGCTGCTAGGGTTCTCTAGCAGGGTTGCTATCTGCAGATGGTGGGGTCTGGTTGTTTGGACAGGAATGTGATGACCCACTTTGAAGGCACAACTGGTTGGACTAGAAGCCCTGGGCCAGTCCTGACCTTTCATCCACATAAAGGTGACAAGGTAGAGAAAGTTCTGGAAAGGCTAGAGTGGGGGCAATTGAAAGGCATCGTGCAGTCAGGAGAAGTGGCAGCAGATGGTGTCTGGGGAGTGAGGGGCCCTCGGGAGTCTCACTGGCTGCTTGAGGGCTTTGCCAGTTAAGGATCAAGTGATGTAAGAATCTCATCAGACCCCAAAATGAGAGAATCTGATCTACAGTAGTTAGGGGTTGTAAATCCTGCAGGCTTGGACCCTGTCAGACGTGAGGGTCTTAAGTGGGAAGGAAGGGTCCCATCTACCCCTGTGACAGAAACTGGCAAGGGAATGATAGGACCCAAGTGAGATGTCAAAACAGATCAAGTAGCTTCTGTGTCCCAGAGAAAAATCTTTGGACTTATCTGCTACCTGCAGTGTCACCTTAGGCTTGGAGAGGGCAATTCATCAAGTCTAGGTCACACCAGTTCTCTGCCAGGCTTAGGAGTTCAAAGGCCAGAAGAGTCTCAGATGCCAGTATTGGTGAGGCTGGATGTCCGTGGCACAGCACAGAGGACAAGCCTGAACAAGGGCATTTCGATCTCCAACGTCCAGACTGTTGGCAGACAGGGCATGGCCTCGTGGGTGGCTTGAGGGTCAGGGCAATACTGTGACCAGTGGCCCTGCTGGCTGAATTTGAAGCAGGCTCCAGGCAGAGTTGATGTGGGCTGAGCTCCAGCAGGATGGGGCCCTCACGGATAACTTCCTTTGCTTCCCTTGTGGGGGTCATGATGGTCTCGGGGCAGCTGCTAAGGCTTGGAGCACGGCCTTCTGTTGCAGCCTTGTCTTTTAGGATGACTCAGCTGTCTTTTCTTGGGCATTAAAATTTTAAAAAGTCATTTCACCAATTCCTGTGGGGAGTTTGGAGACCCTCCTCAGCCTTTTAAATTTTCTTTCTACCATCTAGCACTGACTGAGAAATTGTGTGGCTGTTGTGCCCATGTCATGACCCCCAAACAAGGCCACCACAGAGCCAGATTCCGATGCAAGCACAAAGGGGTTTATTGATTACAAGCCTGGGCCTGTGCGGAATCTCAGCACTTCAACACAGAGGGTTGATAAGATTGGCCTGAGCCCTCACAGTGGAGGATTTTTAAAGGAAACAATCTACAAGCAGGGAGTTTCAAGCCTTGGCATTTCAGGATTGGGTACATTCATTGGCTATAGTTCTAAAAGAATTCCTATCAGCGGTTGCAAAGACATTTGGAGTCCCACAGATATTGTTTACTAAAGCTTTTTATGTTGGTGCATCTGGTGTGGTTGTCCTGACTGAGGTCCTGGACCATTTGTGGTTGTTTTTTAAAACTCTATGGAACTGAGTGGAGCTAAGTTCAGCCCTTGGCCAAGTTCTGTTTAAAATAGAGTTCTTTTTCAAAATGAAATTTGTCCTGTTTCTTCATGGCCAGGACTGTGGCTCCCACTGGGAGGCTGGGTCAAGGTGAGTATACTAAAGCATGGTATCTTGTAACTGGTTTAGAAAAATGACTGGGTTTCTTCTGCTAACTGTGTATGCCTCAGAGCTTATCAAAATAACAGCTTTGTATGAAACCATTTCCATACCTTGTAGGAGGCAACAAACCATGACATCTCTTCTCTGGTGGCCATTTTGATCTGGTTGGTAGTCCCAATAGGGCTTGGTAGCTGGCATTGCCTCCCCCACAGGGACCATATGGTCCACTAGGTGGGTTTGATCTGAATGTTGTGTAGCTGTTGCCCAAACTTGACCTTGTTTAATATAAACAGAAGGACTAGCAGAGAAGGAACCCAACCACTGTTCTATATGTGAGAGGCCCTGAGGAGAGAGGGGAACTGGACTGGAATAATTCCACAGGCTCCAGCTCCCTCTAGGAGAAGGTGGAGGAGGGCAGGAGTCTGCAAGACAAGGCATGAGAAGAGGCTGGGGAGGATGGGGGTTGGGCCAGTGTGTAAGGGGGGCCCAGGATGTAAGTTGAGGCATTGGGAGATGGGGGCGGGGAATGGGGTAGGAGAAGACAGGAAATTGAGAAAGGAGGAATTTGGTCTTCAACCCTGCCCTGGGGTGGTGTGGAGGAGAAGATAAAGAGAAGGATGTGAGGAATATTAGCCACTGAATGGAACATGTGGTAACATAGAAGGGGGTGGGTAGAGAGGGTTGGGAGTAGGGGAGGGGCCAGTGTCTCTTCAGCATGGTCAGAACAGAATTTTCAGGGTCCCAGTTCCCAGATAGGTGGGAATCTGGAGGTACCATAATCCTAGACAAGGTCATTGCTGTGAGAGACACAAGTTGCTGTAGAGAGGGCAGAAATGCAGTACCCCAAACCCATGGACATAGAGCAGTTCTGCTTATTTATCTCCAAGGCAAAAAAGTTCAAGATCTTGGAGGATAGAAAATTCTAAGGTTTCTTCTGGAGGTCACCTTGACTGGTTATCAAGAGCATATTGTGGCTAGACCTTAGTGCCTAGAGAACTCAAACATTCAGGACAGATGAGATCAGATAGCCCTGTTTTGAAATGATACTGTAAAAGACACCCCAGGGATATTTGGGATCCAGCTTCAAATTGCAAGTGGCCATTTCTCAAGTTTATGCTGAGACCCAGAGCTTAGCACAATGCATCCACTCTGGTAGGCTTTGGGTTAAAAGAGGAGCGTATGGAAAATTCCCTTCAACAGAACCTCTCCTGAACAAGGGGTCCCATGGAACAAAGGCAGGTCTTTGCTCTAGAAATGGGTTGGGGGCCAGCAATGGCCGAATCTTTGGCAGGACACCTCTAAAATAGGAGGATACCCTGGTCCTCTCAGGCAATGACTTGGAAAGGACAATTTACCAATTTGAAAGCCAATCTTCGTCTGGTAGAGAGCACGTATGAGGAAGAAGGGTGTTTCCCACCACTTGGCCCCAGGCCAATGGGGAAAATCAGCCCCCTAAGTGGGACCTCGAGATGAAAAGTCTCTCTACTCCAGTAAGCCTCTCCACCAAATCAGATGGAATTAGAAAAAGTCCCAGTTTAATGCACTCCTGGGTGATTCTCTGCTCCCCCTGCCCCCCCCCAGCACCCAGAGAGGAGATGGGGAAGACAGACTGATAAACCACATGTCTGTTCTCTGGGAAGCATTTTAAATCCCCTGTGGGAGCAGTCTTGAGTATGTCTGAGGGAGGAGCTGGTTTGGCAAGGTTTTCTGAGGAGCAGGGTCTGGACAGAAGGAGAGGTGGGTGGGGCTTTCACCCCCGCAAGTGAAAGACATATGATAAAAAAAAACCCCAAAAACTTTAAGACATTGAAGAAAAATTGAAGAAGATACCAGAAGATAAAAATATCGCTCATGCTCATAGATTAACTTAGCAAAAATGGCCATCTTTCAAAAGCAATTTGCAGATTCAGTGCAATACCCAACACAATTCTTCACAGAACTTGAAAGGACAATTTTTAGCTTCAAATTGAAACATGCACACAAACTCAAGATAACTAAAATAATCCCTAATGTTCTGGAGCCTCCAGCTCGACCTTTCGTGATTCTGCAAACCCCATTCCCCTCCCAGCCAGGGCAGAGAGTCTCTAAAAAGAAAAGGTGGGTTAGGGTTAGGGCTTCCTCTTCTGTTACCACCAGCTGACCCAAGCCCCACCTACGTGCTCAGCTTCTGACCATACTTGGGTACAAACCCAGCTTGTGGCACACACATTATCACCCCTTGCTTACAACCTATAAAATCTCCTTGCTTTATTTCAGGGGCACAGCTTCTCTGGCCTTGATCTCTGGGACTGGAGAACTGGCCTGGGAATTGTTTAACTCAAATCAACCTATTGTTAAACCTATTCAGTTCAGCTTGATCTGGCCTACTACATCAGCGCAGAAACTCATTATCAGGGAGCAGAAAATCTATTACTTAATAATAAAAGAACTTCTGGAGGAATCACTGTTGTGATATGGCAGGAGAGAGAACCTGGTGGGTGGAAGCCAAGGGCCATGTAGGCACTGGGGGTGGTGGTCAGTGGGATGGAGCTGTGGGGAAAGACTCACTATTCAGATAGCCCTCTCATAAAAAGTTTTATTATGGGGAGAGTAAAGGGAAGGGAAGAAGGAGACAAGAGAGAGAGAGAGAGAGACAGAGACAGAGAGAGAGACAGAGAGAGAGACAGAGAGAGAGAGAGAGAGAGGTGTGCTACCTTGTGAAGGGAGAGAAAGAAAGAGAGAGATAGAAGGGGGTCCCTTCCCAAAGGAGAAACTACATAGGATGAGGATGACATCAGGACACAGGGAGAGTCAGGGTATCACTTGCCAGGACTCTAAGAAGTGAGTCTAAATGCTAACAATTACCACCCTCAATCTCAAATTGTACTCCAGAGCTATAGTAATAAAAAAAGCATGGCACTGGCACAAAAATAGACATGTTGATGAATGGAATAAAAATTTTAAAAAACCCAAATAAGCTCTATCTTATCTATGGGCAACTGAATTTTTATAAAGAAGCCAAATACACACTGGGAAAAAAATAGCATCTTCAAAAATGGTGCTGGTCAAATTGGATAGTTGCATGTAGAAGAATGCAAATAGAGCCATACTCATTGTAAGCAAGTGTTACAACTCTGGGGAGAGGTTAGAGGTATCCTGACTATTTGGGAAGTCAGGCTATACATGGAGAGCTGTTAGGACAGTTGTGACAGCTGGAGCTGCAATGGGACAGCTCAGCTTTGGAGGGAAAGGTATGACAGGCTTGTAATCCATGCACACAGAAGGTTAAGAGACAAGGAATGCTGGAATCTCAACGCTAACTTGTACCAGGTAGTAAGATCCTGTTGCATGCATGGTATCCCTTTAAAGTACCCCACTTTGTGTAACTGCATAGATCACATGCCCATGTATCCTACCTTACTATACAGCTGGATGAAGTAAGTCCTCATAGAAACCCTTTTGTAGCCAAATTGCTATAGTCATAGCAGTCTGATGGCTGGACGGGACAACAGAGACCACCAGAGAGTCTTCAGAGACTTCAATCCCTACTGCTGGTTCCTTTCTATTAAAGCAAGAGTCCAGATTGGTCACTGCGGCAATAGCTAACCTCAGACTAACATTCAGATCAACATTGGATTCACAGGCTCAATCCATTCTCATTGTAATCTAGGTGAGCTGGGCATAGTTATCTGCTTTTAAATACATAACAAAGTGTAAGTGCTTTCATTACAAAGGACTTTAGCAAATGCACTCTCTCAGGTCTTGAGATTAGCCCAAAGCATTATCCTTCTGGATTTCAATTAACTTCATTGTGCTATGTTTTGGAGATCTGTGGGTTCACAAAGTCATTTATTTTATGACCTCGAGTTTATACCACAGCCATCTCAATTGTTCTGGTCTAATACTTAGGCCTGTTCTACTTTTTGGGCTTTTATTTCACTTAGAGCTAGTGGTTCTTAGCCTTCCTAACACTGCGACCCTTTAATCCAGTTCCTCAGGCTGTGCTGACCCCAACCATAAAATTATTTTGTTACTACTTCATAACTGTAATTTTGCTAGTTATGAATAGTCTTGTAAATATTCATATGTGACCCCCCCAAAGGGGTTGCAGCACAAGTTGAGAACCTTAGACCATTATGAATAAACTCTGCATTCTGAGTCATAGTTCAGGATGATGCTTCTCTAACCCCAGAAGAACAAATGAGCCATTTCCAGATCTAATTTTGAAGTCTAATGTTAGCAATTAGTCTGGTAACAGTTGTAATAACATGATTTAGCTAATTCTGAGTATATGCCATACTTAAGAAAATGTGACAGTGGATAGCAATATTAATTCTAAATGAATAGTCACATTTGTAAAGGTTTTAAATGCTTAATAAGAAAGACCTAGTTACTACAAATTATAGTCCTGAAAATTTATGAATTTATTCTTTGAGTGCAAGGAGTTAATACAGGGCTGAGCTATGCTACACCTTCTTAGTGTCAGCCCCTTAGTCTATTGAACTTATAAGAAGTGCTGGGGCACTTTTAAAATATCTACTTACTATGTTTTAAGCTTTCCTTGACAAAAATTTTTCACATGAGAAAATCAGGTGCAATAACTGTTGTCCCGCGCTACCGTCTCGCCAACAAGAACGACGCGGCACATGTAGGATCCTTCTGCAGAAAAGCTTTAATGCGTCTTGAGAGGGAGAGCATAAGCTTACAAGGCAGAGACTCCAAACGGCTAAAATCCACCCTTATATAGGAAACTGACCCCCCGCCTAGGACGTGTCAGACTCAGATTGGCTGTAGCTCAATCGGGCGAGGTGACGCCACGGGAGAGGCAGAGCACAAGGAGTGGAAATTCCCCTTGCACCTGAGCAGTCTACTTATTTACACATTAGAGCACAGGATGTCGACGCCATCTTGGAATGGCGGCAGTGAGTGCGGCTTCTCACAAACTGTGTAAATGTAACTTAAAATGTGTGGAATAATTTATTCACCTTTATTTCTAATTAGATCAGAGTTTTAGGACAATTAAATCTTGTAAATGGTTGAACCAGTGGAACCTAAGACTTCTATGCTGACCTTAAAAGCTTAAGAGAAACTTGATTTTTCAATTTAAATATATAAGGGCTAAAGGCTTAAATATGAGAATCCCTAGGCTCAACCTCCTCCACTACAGTGAAGGGAAAAATAAGAATATTTAAGTAGTTAATAATTAAGAGTATGTTAAAGTATGTTCCCTGCATATATAGCACCCATTCTCAAGCCAGCAAGAACAGTGCCTATGATTGAATAGAGAGGGAAGTGAGTGAGGATCACTTAGGGCAGTTTATCTGTAATTCAAGTTCTAGTACAACCCCACTGAATCAAAATATTGCAATGCTGAATTTTTAACATCACCTAATTCAGTCCACATATTTTATGACTGTTATGCATAACTGAGAGCAATTAGTATCAGTAGTTGTAATTCTACTATATTTAACTTTTATTCACATTTTCACAGCCATAGAACAGAGCAATTGTATTACATAGACATTATGTATGAAATAGAAAGTAAAACCTATAGATCCTGGCTGAAATCTGATCTAGCCATTTAATTAGCAAGCTACCTAAAATCTATTTGAAGCTCAGTTTTGACAAATTAAGATCATGAATAGTGTATCTTTATAGGACTGCATGAAGAGAATGCTGCCTTAAAGAGAATTTGTTGCACATATTCATTATAATTATTTTATTAGATAAGTCAAAGTTCCATATGAAATAAGGGAAGTCAAACTCCAGGATAGCGCTTAATCTTTGCATCAGCTGGCTGAACCCAGCTGAAGCCTGGGAAACAGGCTGTGGAGGTCAGAGCCCAGCAGGAGAATCATGAGAATAGATCTGAGGACCCACAGCACCAGCCAGTTCTGGAAGGAGAAGCTGAGCTCTGTCATACAGTCCCCTTTAAAATCCAGCATGGTGGTGGCTTCCTCTCCAGTCAGTTTGACCTACCCACAGCCTCACATTGTAGATAGTGATTGTCCTTACAGCTCACAAATGGTCAGGACTTTCAGAGAATACAAGTTGATGGAAAATTATAGAACCTAAATTATTGGTGAAAGATGACCCAAAGTTCCTGGCCTGCAATTATGGTAAGTATAATCTACTTTTTCATTTCTAGATGTTTATCCATCTGGGACCTGGCATCTGCTGCAAGGCTTCAGTGCAGACGCTGTGAGACCTGCAGGAATTACATTTCATTTACTCTACATCCTACACACTTGCAACTTGGGTAGTCTGTCATTTCCTGTCAAATTTTCTTCCTTCTTATTAAATTACCCAAAGCTGTGCCCAGTTTCCCCTCTTTATTATGCTCCATGGATAGGAGGATCTTTCTTCTTTTTTAAATCAGCATCCCCTGAACAGACCTGTTATTGTAAGAATTCCTCAGAAAATAATTCACCATGGAGATCTGGGTTTGAAAATGGTCAAGATTAAAGGCATTTCTGGGCAGTTCAGACGACTCTTTGCAGCCTGTGTGTCTCTCAAGATACAAAGAACTGCCTGTTTTGTGATAAAAGGAAGCCAAAGTACGCAGGGTTTTTGGAATTGCATCCCTAAACATTTAGGTTTATGAAATCTACCCAGCTCTCCTGTCTCTCACATAGACTGATGGCTCTCACAGCCATCAGCTTGGCTGTGGTTTCTTTTTAGCCTTCCTTCAGCCCTGTGAGCTTGATGTATGGATTTGCGTTGTTGATATAAAGCTAAGACACTGTAGTGGAAATTATGAAAGAAAAACAAAAGCCCCAAACCCCTGGAATAACCCCCCCCATAATATTGAATTGCTCTCACCTTGTAAGGTTTATAGCAAATGACAGAGCAAACTGAATACACATGCGCCTCTTCAAAAACCGCCAATACAGGATGCTAAAAAGTGACAAAATAGGACTTGATTGGTGATAAGATAAATGAAGATCAAGAGGTTTAGAGATAAAACAATAAATATGACTAAATGAAAGCAACCAAGCATAACAAAATGGTTTATTGTCAACTATAACAATAGCTATATTGCTATATAACTTACTATTATATAGAAAATTAGTCTTGACAAATTTCCTTCCTATATTCTTTGCAACCATTTAAAAATAATCTCTTATAGATATTATTAGATATTACAATTGGGTCGTATTACCAAAATTATCAGAGAAACCTTCCTGTCCCTTCTAATTTTCAATTAAATTAATAGTTTATATGTTTATGGACACTGTTGACCCCTAATTTCTTTATTAATACTACAGAAAGCATGATTTAGAATGTATAAGTAGCCCAAGGCTAGAAGAGATGATAATTCAGTGCTTAAGCTGCTTGCACCAAAGCCAGAAAAAGATGAGGTCGGTAATGTGTGAGGATCAGGAGGTGACCTCTTGGGCTTTGGAGTGAATTGATGTTATTGTAACCCTAGTGCTATTCTACTCCTCTGTGTCCTTGACTTTATCCTTTGCCCACAGCACCTTCCTGAATGTTCCCAAACATGGAATGACCCTGTTAAATACTCCCTTTCAAGACCTATAAAATTCTTCCTAGAAATCTCTTGGTAGACTTCTCCACTGTCCCATTGGTCAAGACTGTCTCACATGTCTATTGCCAAAACAAGCCACTGAGCAGGTACATTTGTTTGGAAAATGATGAATATTTTCTAGCAAAGAAGAACACGTCTTCAGTAGTTATTTGGGGAGACAACTTGGAGTGCCTGCCACAGAACACAGTCTTACTGGGGTGAATTCCACCTTCCTATAATAGAAAAGTGCTTTGTTTGTATAATCTCCCAATTAATTTCCGTCTAGGGACCGTCTGGAAATGGGACATCTCTAGGGGGTAGGCTTAGGATAAAGTACCAGAGTGACTAAACCTAAGTTAAAAGATGTGTCACAAGTGACATTCACCATGTCAACCCTCCTTCAAACCTCTCTCTTCTTGTCCCAGTGGTTCATCTAGTATACAAACCCAGTTGGAAATTCCAGTTCTGTCCTTAAGGGAGTGGCTTAGCTTATTTCTGCTTGCAGTGAAATGTTCTAGACTTCTTTTTGTGTGAACGATTCATAAATGCTTGCACAAACTTCCTTGCTCACTGGGGGTTATGTCTGTAAAATGTTTGTTTTCTACTTCCCAAAGGATTCTAGTCTAAATAGTCATCATTTGGGGATGGCATTCGAGGGCCCCATTTACTGAAAAGTCTTGAGTAGGTCTGGAAAATGTCACTGACATCTTTCCTGTAGTGTTTGGTTATCTCTTGGTGGTTCTCCAGACAGAGCTTAGGCTGTCTCACAAACTCAGGTTTTTCTCCATACATCCCACAGTTTTCAAGTTCCTGAGGTATTAGTCCATTGGTAGAAAGTTGATTATTAGATATTTAATTTCCAAATTGCTATTACAGATTCCTTTCCTGCCTCTAATACAACAAACACAAACTTACTTAAGCTCCAAGGCTGTTTGTTTCCATGCTGATCTCTTCCTACTTTTGCATCAAAACACCAAGTCTGAATCCTTTCATAAATCTCTACCACCATAGCTTCCTCTGGTTTCCCTGCTTGAATAAGCAGTTTGTAAGCTTACATATTTCTCAAAAACGCCTTTCAAAATAGCTTTCAAATATATATATATTTATATATACACACACACATATATATATATATATATATATGAAATTTGGGTCTTCATTGGCATGAAAAGAGTTTTGTGATACTCAGAAAAATGTCACACTTAACCAACTTGCTTTTTATGCTTTTCTGTGTTGCCTATGTTTTTATTTCATATTTATTGCCCCAAAGATGATGAGTATTATCTTTCATAATATTTAAAACAATGAGCTGGCACTTAGAAGTTAAATAATTAGCATCAAATTAACCTGAAAGTGCTAACAGAGTTGAGCAGTTGGGTAGAGTCAGGTTGGAAAGGGGCCAATCTCCTGAAATCTGTCACTAAAATGAAGTTAAATGTTGTACTCAACAGTAGAAAAGTAACCTAACTTAAAAACGGGCAAATAAAACCTTAAAAGCTACCTCACCAAAGAAGATATGCAGAGGCCAAGTAAACACAGCATTATGTGCAGTGTGTGATCAAAAATTAGGGAAGCAATAAGACCACTGTGTGGCTTGTGGACCCACATCAAGTGCCGGTGAGGGTACAGGAGCACTCACGGTGGTGCACACCTCCAATCCCAGTGCTCAGCAGACACAGGCAGGGTAAGCTCTGTGAATTTGAGGCCAGCCTGGTCTACAGAGCGAGTTACAGGACAGCCAGAGCTACACAGAGAAACCCTGACTTGAAAAACAAAACAAGACTAACTAACTAAGAACACTTGGTCACTGCTGGTGAAAATGCTAAATGGTTCCCCTGGGAACAGTCTACCAGTTGTTTTCAAACTAGACCTACTCTTCCCATGTAACCCAGCAATTACACTCCTTTGTATTTACTTAAAGGAGCTGAAAGTTACGTCTACACAAAATTCTGCACATATATGCTTATAGCAGTTTAATTCATAATTACAAAAAAACTTGGAAGCAGCCATGAGCCATAAATAAGTGAACGAATAAACTGTGGTTTATTTAGACAACAAAATATTACTTTACACTAAAAAGCAGCTGAGGTGCTAACCCATGCAAGGATGCAGAGAAACTTTAAATGCATGCTCCTAAGTAAAAGAAGCCAATCGAATAAGGCTACATATAATTCTAACTAGAGAGCATTCTAGAAAATGCAACATGTGGAGGAATTGTGGGGAAGGATGGTATTTAAGCCAGTGACACCAACTTGGGCAACACCATGATGTAGACACACAGTTGTGTTGTATTTGGTTTTTGGCCTGGACTTTCCGGTCTAGACCAGAAGTTTGACCAGCAGTCTGGCAGTCCAGCAGAAACACTCACAGTCCCACAGAGACACACAGATGTTTATGTTAATTTTCTGCTGATTGACCTGGGGCCCAGGCATATGACTTGCTAAGTCTTTACCCTTAAACTAACCCAATACTCTTATTCTGTTTGGCCATGTGGCTCAGTACCTTTTCTCAGAGCAGCATTTCAACTTCTTTCCTCTGCATCTGTGGCATCTCCGGCGATTCAGTGGTATCTGTATTCTGCTGTGAGATGTTCCCTGGGTTTCCTTAGCCTGGTAGCTCCGCCCATACTTCCTGTCTGCCTTTGGCTAATAAGCTTATATTAAACCCATAGGCAGGACAAATATGTGCAACATTACCAGCATAATTACACTACACATTTGTCTAAATCCTTAGAACATGTGACACTAGGAATGAACCATGGTGTAAACTATAGGCCTTAGATGAGTTATCAGTAATAGGTTTACCAGTGGCCATAAATACATCATTCTGGAGGAAATTTTGATACTACAAAGAGCTTCATGTGTTTGAGGGTGGGAATATATGACAAAGCTTTGCACCACTGTTTTTCTGTAAATCTAAAGCTGCTCTTAAAAAATAAATATGAGTGGCTAAATAATTCAGTATTGACATAGGAACCCATATGTGACTCTGGGTCATATCTGAGGCCAGTGCTGGGGATGAAACCCAAGGGCCTTAGGAATACCAAGAAGTTCTTCACTGCTGAGTTGAGCCCTCAGACCGAGGCCATGTTTTTAACAAACACTCCCTAGAATTGTCATTGTTCAGTTGAGACAGCCCCTTCAGCTGTGGTAACTAACTGTCAGGAGTCTCCACTTTGAGTGAATTTCTCTAAGTACTAAAGTGAGCAGAAGCTCAGAGCAAAAACCTCTCAGTCTCGTATTCCTGAGGCTCAGTATGTTTGGTTGGTCTTCTCACCAGATGTACTACTGAGAAAAGCTGCCAACGCATCACTGACTACATTCCATCACTCTTCCCTCATGTTGACAGCGGAATTTTCAATGATTTTATAGTTAAGGTTGAAGATCCAGTATGTGTAAAGCATTTTTCTCCAGCCAGATAATACCTGTTGCTTTCCCTGCTGCTCCTGCAGTGTAGCAGGGATCTCAGATGTCCTTGCTCTACATAAACCCCACGTCATCTTAATTCATTTTTACCTTTTCATTCATGTATGTGTGCACCTGTGTGTGCCCATGACACAATATTGTTGTTTTATCTTCCAATTTTAGTATATGTGCTGCCTAAGTGAGCACTGTTGTTTTATCATCAACACAGTGGCGATACCTTAATCTACTGCTATTTCAGCCAGCAATTGTATTTCCATGGTTACCAGTCTGTTTTTCTAGCAGCGGCCTGGCCACTCAGGCCACAGTCTGGTGGGAATTCTGTTCTTGCAGCCAAGAACAAGCTTTGTCACTGCTCCTGCTAAAGGTAGCTTTAACCAGACTTCTATCATTCTATTTATAAATAAGACTTGATATTCAAAGGCTGAGTTGAAAATCTGTTAGCTCAGAGAGGCTAAGAAAGAACTACTTACCCACTCTCTACTGATGTCTCCAAAAAAACTCATGCTACCACCCCTGCCAAACCAGAAACAGCTAACACTCCAAACCCTACCCTACTGCTCCCCCCCTCCTTCTCCTGGATGCCCTCTGATGCTCTATAATTAATTTCTGTCAACTAGTTGCTAACTCAGCATTCTGACCTAAGGTTAATTTTATTTAATCAATGCAAACACAAACTCAGAGTCCACAGTGTGACTGAATATCCCCCAACACAATATGTTTATGGAGTCAGTATGTTCTTCCCACCTTGAGTCCCAGGGGTCAAACTCAGGTTGTTAGGATGGTAAGTACCTTTACCAACCTGGCTGTCTCACCTGCCCTCCCTAACATTGGTACTCAGCTTGAAGCATAAAATAGCTGAAATTCAGGCTCATTTGGTTGAAATGATGTACCTCTATTGAAGTCATTACAGGATGTCTAAGGACATGTTGCTTTGGAAAAGAGATTCTGCTTTTGTTTCCACGGAAGATGAGAACCTGTGGATTGCTTCCAGGCTATTATGGTTTGGTCAGCCATGACTGCCTGAAAAAAAAATCTTTGATGGAAAGAGATGGTCACATCAGCTTCCAGGCTACAGACTAAGATGATCCAGGCTCAGGACCCTCATAAGATTGCCAATGGCCCTCAATCAGCAGGAAGGAGTAATAGAAAGCTACGCCCCAATTCCCAAAATATTGCTTATAAACGTTTCTTTTCATTATGAATGGTTAATGGTCATAGTAAATCTCTTCTAAGAAGAAGGAGATGTGGTATATTAATGATTTTTTTAAAGGATAGATTACTAAACTTACTTTAAACATTAGCTGTTAATCTTGAAATATTTCACATTGCTAAGGATTTTAGTTTATTAATACAAATTTAAGGTCAATTTTGTTATGCTATATGTATTTTTTTACTCTTGTTTAAGGTATGATGTTTATGAAACTCATTAAAATTGTAATATATAATTAAGAAATGCAGATTAATAGGCATCTATGATAACCAAACTTATATTCATGTTAGTTAGATTTTTAGGTATACAAAGATATATTTCAGTTAAATAGGTAATCTTCAAACACTTCAAAGACCTATAGAATATGGCATTTAAAATATTTTAAGAACTTAAACTTTTTTGACAGTGAGATAGGTCTGCTCCTGGCAGCATCAATATACTTCAAGAAAATAATGGGCATCAAAAAAACTTCATGTGTAATTTACTTGGCTGTGGCAATGGTTAGTGTGAATACATATTACATATTTAGTAAAACCTGAATATTGGGGAGAGAGCACCCAGTCAAATCCTAGGTAGACAGCTCAAGAAATTCTTAAATCTTAAATACAAAGATAAATAGCTGAGTCAGTCACACACACCTTTAATCCCAACACAGGGAGAGCCAGAGTGGTGACCTCCACCCTTGATCCCACAACTCCAGAGACAGAACTTATTCTGTTTCTGTGAGTTCAAGGCTATACACCTTTAATCCTGGATGAGATAGAGTACATAAGGGCTGTAGAAACCCACAGAGAAGCAGAAGTGACTGGGAGAAGCCACTAGGAGCAGGCTGAGGAAGTTGCAAGACAGCTGGGTGAGAATTGACTGTGGTGCTTCCTCTCTCTGATATTTCAGCCTTCCTCCATTATTTGGCTCTGAGTCTCATTTGTGATACTATAGGTTAGCCACTGGACAAGAAACTGTTCTTATATTGACTGCTTGACAGTATGCTGTATAAACTGGACATGCAGGTTCCATAGGAAAGTGACCTCTAAACTTTGGCAGAACAAGTCGAGATGGTCCTTCAGGTTCCTGCTTTACAGAGAAAACTGCCAGACATTCTTCAATACACAAGGAGAAGCAATTGATGAAATATGCCAGATTTCCTGCATCACAGAAAGGTATGCCAGAGACTCTAGGCCTGTAGGCTGAAGATGGATGCTCCAATGTTATAAAGGAACTTTGGGTGACTGTCCAGGCAGACAGGTGTCATCTCTGTCATTTCTAGATTTTGGAAGTTACTCGCACTTCCTGTTTATTCAGGTAATATTATATCCTTCTGTGGTCTTTGATGTAATTGAAGATTATATAGTTATAGGTAGGTTTTTTAAGTTATTATAAACTGTATATTAGATATGAAACTTTAGACTCACAAGGATAAGGTAGATGATAGAATATTTTCTTCAGTTTTGTTAATTACAAATAGACTAGATATTGTAACTGTAATTCTTGCTTGATAGCTGTTTTGTTATATGTAATTTTGCTATATTAAAATTGAAACCTTGCTTTTTGATTAGACAGAAAAGAGGAAGTAAGGTGGGAATATCTTTCTATATGCTGTGAATATTACTATTTAAATAAAGGAACTATTTTGGCCATGGTGGGCACTATAGGTAGGCAGGGCAATCGGAGTATAGGTTGAAGGGTGGAATTGAGAGAGAGACTCGATCCAGCTGCCAAAGAATCAACATGTAATAAAATAGGTAAGCCACTGGCCATGTGGCAGAACAGATTAATGGAAATAGGTTGAATTAAAATAAAAGAACTAGCTAGAAATACGCCTGAGACATAGACCAAACAGGATGAAATTAATATAAGCATCTCAATCATTTTTGGGGGGCCAGCAGTGGCAGGCGGCTAGGTCTGTGGGTCTGGACCGTCAGCTGGTCAGGGTCAAAAACCTCATGTTACACCTACTCACTTCTCCCCTCGGTGGCCAGAAGCAGCCACACATTCAACCAAATGTAATGTTGAATCAGTGACCATGACCACCACAGTAGACGAAGGCAAACCAAGAAGCAACTGGATGCTTTCCCCACCCAGAATAGAGCTGCTTGAGACTGGGGTTCTGCAATAAATAGGGGTGGCAAGATGAATGCTGGGTTGACAGTAAAAGCTTTTGTTTGGGGGCACAGAAGGGTTCATATAACTGTTGCTTTTTGCCAGAACTTTGGATAAAGCTTAAGTAGAAGACATCTCCCTGGACATTTGACAGAGAGGTGCTAGACACACCCATGCAACCTTTTGACCCACCTCATTCTAGGCCACTTATTCTTAGTGTAAACAGTTGTATCTGATTTTCTTCACTTGGCATAGCACTTCTGAGGTCCATCAGGCATCATATGAATCAGTAACCCTTAGTAAAATTGCATAAATTAATTGATTTTTATCTGAGATCACATCCTGTGAACATTTATGTTTTAAGGTGAACATGTGTATCAACTCCTTTCTAAAGGTTGGGTTTGGCCATAGGAGCCTAGAGAACTCCAAGTCCTGGCACTGTCTCTATATTGCCCAAGGACAGGGTATGGTTAAGACAAGCTGGCAATGTACCCATGACCAGTTTTCTCCTTGACTGATGGAGGGTGTCCAGAAACAGCGGAGCTCCTGGGGAACCCCAAAAGGTTTCCTTTCTTTTACAACTCATCACCAGAACTCTTTTTGTTTTGAGAGTGTTAGATATTTATTAGAAGAGAGAATGCAAGTCACATCATGGGACACCTCAAAAACATTTCTGCCTCCTGCCTGACAGAGACTTGGAACACAGGCAGCTGAGACATTTCTTTCATGTCTGAGCCTAACAGGGGGCATTATTAGCCAGTTCTCGGCCTTGAGGTTAAAAATCAGGTCCAGTATCTCTTATTTAATCCCATTTTTCTTTTGGAGTTATACTAATTTTAAACCTTAGCACATCCAGAGCTATGAGCTAAACACTTAATTTTTCAGTATATTTAACTCATGTGGCTATGAGTCACTATTAATATGTTCAACAGATATTCTGGTTTCCAAGCTGCATATCCAAGGACAGGGTTTTAATTATTTTTCTTAGTGATTTGCTCATGTCTGCATACCAAGAGCCAGGCTTGGCTGACCAAAGGCATCTTGAAATACTTAACTTAGAATTCAGCACAGGACTGAGACATGCCAAATATTTCTAAGCATTCTATCCAGAGACACAGGTCATTTATCTAAGTTAAGTTTTAAACCAAGCTAGAATAGGAGGAAGGATCAGCCACATCAGTCATATATTTCCTATATTAGTCTCCATATACAGACTGAATAAATAAAATTGTGTGTCATGTTCCAGAAAGAAATAGGCATGTCTTCTGAAAAATGGAGGGTGAGGAAGAAAGGCAATTTTTATCTAGTGAATAATTCTAGAATGATTATAAAACACTGAATATTATAAAGCCAATTATCTTCACATACATCTGTATATACACATACAAAAAAATACACAGATATATGCAATGTAATAGGTGTGCCTTGATTTAATAGCTGCATCAAATTAAGAATAGAATAGAAGCTTGCTACATTCACATGTATGTAACCATAGTAAACTTTAAAGTATTATTCTCTGGGACTGCACAGACATCACTGTTATTTATAAACATAATTTAGTTACTAGTTTGTCGCTGGAGACGTTCATATTGAGCACCTGCATTTCTGGGCATTCCTTTTAACTGGCGATGCTTTATGCATCCTTATCTCTTCCATACACAAATGTGATTTTCTCCTCACTGTATTCTTGTTGAGTGGAGACTATATGTATGTAGTCTCTTGAGCTTTTTGTGAGCATTTGGGATCTGTCTGGCCTTAAAAACCCGGAAGTTCCCTCATCTCATGAAAATCACCTTTGATAAGTCAGGTATATAGATAGAAAGCAACCGAGTAGTGTGCTGAAGCCCCATGCTCCATCTCTAGCACCTGGACCACAACAACAAAAAGTAAATACTTCTGGACCATATGATGTCTGAAAAATCCACCCAAGAGAAGGGAGGGAGGCCCTAGCTCTCTCCATGGGTATTTGGCTAGGAATTAAGTACTGTAAAATTGTGTTGCCCTATGTTTAATCCCAGCACTCAGGAGGCAGAAGCAGGCAGAGCTCTGGGAGTTGAAGGCCAGCCTGGTCTACAGAGCGAGCTCCTGGGCAGCCAGGACTATACAGTAGAAAAACGGTTTTAGAACTACAATGACAACATAAGCCTGTGATATTTAATATACCACATTTTCATTATCCATTTGTTGGCTGATGGACTGTTTGCATTTCCTGGCTACTGTGAATAGAGAGGCAGTGACTGGGTGATCAGGTATCTCTATGCACACACAGGAGTAAAAAAGTAATTATCTACCTTACCCAGCTTTGTGAGCTTTGCAAGCTTTCATAACAATAGGCCTGGCAAGACATGTGCACCAGTGCAATCGTAACGAAGTGAGTAGATGATCAGGTATCTCTATGCACACACAGGAGAAAAAAAGTAATTATCCACCTTACCCAGCTTTGTGAGCTTTGCAAGCTTTCATAACAATAGGCCTGGCAAGACATGCGCACCAGTGCAGTCGTAACACAAACACCACTTTCTATCTCACCCTAACATGAAACCCGTACCTGGCACCACTGTCAGTCCAAGAATCTGCTATACCTAATAGGTCCTAGGATCTAGGTGAGAAACTGTTACTATCATTCTGCTACTGGACATGGTATTAAACCGACCCCTAATGGCTTATGCTTACACTTGTGGATTAATGTGTTGATGAACTTTCATTAGTGAAGATTGTGTTCACAGTAAATGGTGATTAACATAAGGACCCATGACTGGCTAAAGCTGAGTGAATAGAGACTGTAGACTGTTCAGTCTTAACATGTACAGATAACATCCTTTCTCCCAAAGCTCGGGCATCATCACACAAGAGAAAGCAGACAGGCATTGCTGCCCAAATTCCGATTGTGATGAAAGAGACTCAGAGCCAGATCTCGGGAAAAGTTAAAATATCAGAGAGAGGAAACACCACAGTCAAATCTCACCCAGCTATCTTCCAGCTTCCTCAGCCTCGCTCCTGGTCGCTTCTGATTGCTGCTGTCTTCCTAAGCCTATGTTAAATACCCTTCTCACTCATCTGTATCCCATCCAGGTTCAGATTAAAAGCATGAGCTACTCTATTTGGTAGTCAGCCTTGAACTCACAGAAACAGAAACTTTTGTCTCTGGAGCTATGGGATTAAGGACGTAGGTCACCACTCCTGGCTTTCCCTGTGCTGGGATTAAAGGTGTGTGCCATTGAAGCCCAGCTGTTTGGCCTTATACTCACAGAGATCCTGGAGCTATGTCTGCCTAGTTTTTGACTGTGGGTTGATCTCTTGATATTCCAGGTTTCATATCACCACAAGGTAGTCTATGACTAAAAGGGGCCAGTGTCCTCTGGACATCACAGGCAGCTTCAGATAGGAACTCACAGCGGCTGTGACAGCTGTGTAGGACCTGTGCAACCTCAAGCCAGCCCACATCCCACTGTCCCTTCTATCCCGTCGGGAACTATTGGAACCTGGCAGCGGCTGGGAGAGGACAAGTCTGTCTGTCTGTTGGTTTTTGACAGTGTTGCTCCTGGTAAGTCAACCACGCCTCAGTGAAAGGCCACACAAACAAGAACATATAGGCGGTACAAATTGGACTTCATGAGTGTTTAAGGAAACAGACATTTGGGTTATGAACAGGTGGATATGGGAGGAGTCGGAGAATCAAAACCAAAATATGATAAAACACACTGCATGAAACCCCACCTTCTGGCTAGATAAACCAGCTGCTTGCTCCTTCTGGGGTTAGTTTGAGAGGCTTCTTGCTAGCACGCTGACACTTACCTGCTCACCATCCCTACATCTTGCCAAGTGTTTAATTTAACATTAGGCCCTGTACAGGCTTCCACTTAGCCTATTTGTAGTCATTATTGTGATCAGAGTGGCATGAGATGATTGCATGAAGAGTGAAAAAAAAATCATGGGAGTAGCAACAAGGAGGTAGCTAGAGAGCCCCTAGAGGGTGGAAATCCAGTAGTCCCAGTCCAGGGCTGGAACACCCAAGGCTTGGAGCTGTACAGCTGTCACTGAGTTTGGTAATGAGCCTTTACCTTGAGCACCCAAAGCAATAAACCCCTGGCTTTGAAAGCTTGCAACCACAAATCTCCAGTTCCCAGGGCTTGGAGCTAAAAGCTTCTGGATATGGAAGATTTGTGAGCTGCTGGAACTGTAGATGCAGCCTTTCTGTCTGTCTGTCTGTCTTTATTTCCATCCAGATAGATTAAAAAAAAAAAATCTTCAGCCAGGCACGTTTGATGTTCGGAGTCTAAGGGCCGGTGACAAAGAGGCAGTAATGACTGTCGTTTGAGGAAACACAGGCCTTCTGTTTTGGCCTTTACTTTCTGTTTGCACAGAGCCTGCCAAGGGGGACAGCTTTAGAAACACCGTGATGTTCTTTTCCCAGAGAGCCTATCAAATGGTGGGAGCGGGTAAGAGATACAACATAGCATTATGGATTTGTTACAGGTGATTGACTTTGACAGACCCAAACATCCAAGTAGGTGAGGAAGGGGCTGGTGACCTTCTTAGCTAGAGTGTGGCATCTCCACAAACTTGTACGTATTATGATGTGGGAACCAATTAATTCCTGGAATCCCTGGGATAGATCTCTAAGGAAATCAGTTCACAAACCAGCTAATCCTCTGGGGAAATTATGACCAGAGCAATGCAGTGTTTTATTTTCTTCTGAGGTTTGAAAGAGTATTTCTAAGTTACTGCTGATTTCATGCTTCTTACTGCAGCATACCTAAAACATCACAGTCTGGGCCAGCTGTGCCAGCACAGACCTGTAGCCTCAGTACTGAGAGGCAAAGGAAGGATTACCACAGGTTCAAGGCCAGCCAGGTCTGCCTAGTGAGATTCTATCAATCAATCAATCAGTTTAAATAAATATCACTTATAATAGTGTGTAATAATATGCTTATATATGTGTAGGGGCTTTAACATACCTTTGCATTTGTATGTTAAATTCAGTATGAGTAAAAAATAAATAGGAAACACATAAAACATATGCACATCTACAGTGTTTGTTTGCAAAATTATTTGGAAATTTTGTTTTGTTTTGTTTCAGGATAGGGTTTCTCTGTGTAGCCCTGGCTGTCTTGGAATTACACCAGGCTGGCTTCAGACTCACAGAGATCTGTCTCTGCCTCCTGAGTACTCGGAGCAAAGGCATGTGCCAGCACTGCCTGGCTGCAAAACTTTTAAAAGCATTATTTAATCAAAACTTAAATAGATTCACCCTTACCTCCTTTTGTAGTAGAAAACTGGATTTTTTTCCAAAGTTTTTCCTAGTCTATTTTTCTTCTGGGGATGGAAAGTGAAAACCTCAGGTTTGGCTCCAAACCTAACCCATCTCGACAAGCTCTTTCCATTTGCATTGAGCATTGACCACCACACACCTAAATCTTCTGCAGTTGCCTCCAATTGCCCTACAATTGCAATGATTCCCGTGAACTTCACGGTTCCACTTCCTGTTGCTGACTAGCTCTGGGCTCAAGGTCATTTCAGATCAGCCTCTTAAATTTCCTTTGCTCTTTGCAGTTGTGAGGTAAGATTAGATTCCTCTGCACATGACAGATCACAGTGACTTCTGCTCAGGCCTTTCCCACCTGGAATCAAACTCTTTGACTTTGACTGTGGGCAGTGAGCTATTGAAGATTGTGCTTTCCAAGCAGAAAGAAGTAGCCGGGCTCCATGTGGTTATTACAAATTATATCTTTCATTTCCTGGCTGGTGTATCCACTAACTATTGCCCTGGCAATGCTGAGCTTTCCAGAGGCTGCTAGTGAACACACCCATCAGCGCCACACTTCTGGATGGGACTGAGGCAGCAGAAAAACTGATTTTGATGATGGCTGAAAATTCTGGTTTTGCTGGTTTTACCTGGAAAGTTTAGATAAGATTTCTTCAGAACCAGGAGTAGTGCAGCAGTTATGGATTCTCATGAATGCCCTGGCTCCTTTAGATGTCATTCTGTTCCATATAATTCTGTTGAGGATCCTTGAGAATAACTATGTCATCATACATTAGATGCCTTTGAGTATAGGTGTGCACTGTTCATGCAAACGTCATTGCTGCAGATGTAAATACAATGGTCTTATGCATTTTAAACCAAATTTCTTTGACTGATAATGCTATGTAATTCCTTTGAAAATTTTACCTACTTATTTTATGCATATGGGTATTTTGTCTGCATGTATGTCTGTGTACCATATGTTATCCCTGGTGCCTGTGGAGGAGGTGTCAGATTTCCCCTGGGATGAATTTGAATCATCACTTGGGTTCTGGGAATCAAACCTGGGTCCTCTGGAAGGTCAACTAGTGCTCTTCCCCACTGAGCCATCTCTCCAGTCCCAAAATGCTATGCAAGCCTACAAAAATTAATGTCACCTCTAAGTTACTGGGCCTTTTTAGAGTTAAAGACTGGCTTCATAAAACACACACACACACACACACACACACACACACACACACACACACACACACACAATCAAGGCCACAAGAGAGTTTATTTAAGAGAGTTTCCAGGCAGGTACAGGAGCAGAGAAGCAGGAGAGGAGGAGAGACAGACCATAACATGGCACATGGCATCTCTTTTTAAGAGAAGGGTTGTGCATGGGTTTATGTAGCCACGTTCAGAGGCGTGCCTCTGTACCAGGTGCATCCTTTCAGAGCCATGTTGGCTTCACCATGCACAGTGCCAAGAATCCTTACAGCCAGGTCTACCCGTGTAACCTTCCTCCAGGGGAAAGATGATGCAGCCACAAATGGGCTCAGTCCAGGGCAGGGCTGAACAATATCTCAATAACATCTGTATCTGATAGGTACAGGTAAAATTTGTTTTCCTAAAATTTGAAGACTTATTAACTATGGCAGCTAGTTTAATGTTAAATAATATTAATAGAAAAACACATTTAGTAACACTTTACACCCATAATTAGTTTTTGAAAAAATTTATAAGAGGTTAGTATGTTTAAAAGTAGATTTATTTTGGTCAGTCATGCCTGATTTATTATTGAATAAACACTTTTAGGGGGCTTTTTGATATAGGGTCTTTCTACATAGGCCTGGCTATCCTAGAAATATGTAGATCAGGGTGAACTTGAACTCACAGAGATCTGCTTCTGCCTCTTAAGTGCTGGGATTAAAAATGTGTGCAATCCACATCTGGCCTAACAGACACAATTTTTAGAAAATTCATTTTATATTTTATGTGAATGTGCTTTGCCTATATGTGTGTCTATGCATCACCCGCATATCAGGAGCCCACAAGGGACAGAAAATGGCATCCGAGGCCCTGGATCTGGAGTTAGAGATGGTTGTAGGTATTGAGAATTGAACCCAAGTCCCTCTAAGAACAAGTGCTCTTAACTGCTGAACCATCTCTCTGGCCCCCTACACACTATTGTTAAAATGGGTTTGTGGAAGGCCAAGCATTGTGGTGTAGACCTGTTACCCCAGCTTTCAGGAGGTACAGGCAGGATTACAATCTAGAGGCTAGCCTGGAGTACACAGTACAGTGTATGCCAGCTTAGGTCAACAAACCTGTCTCAAGCCAAACAAATTCACAGGGTATAAACAATAATTCTTTTCTTCCAAAGGATTTTCGTCTGCTTCTGCTGCTTCAGGAGAGTTCCTCATGCAGCACCACCTTAATCCAGTGTCAGGGTCTGAGCTTTTTCTCACCCAATCAGAGCACAAAGTAGGTGTTTTCAGCCCATTAAGGTCACAATTCTAAATTTTCAGCAGGTACTGGCCACTTCCTCTTTGTTACAACGTCAGCCTTTGAGGCTTTATAGCATGTTCACTTTTTGGCAACATTTCACATTGGCCAATCAATCACCCCAGACAAAAGAAGCTGAAAACCCTGGGTTAATGATGGGAATTCCCCCTTGCCCAGATCTTACCCTGCCAATTCCTCACTACTTTATCAGCTTTTAAGTATCTAGAAAGCAGTATTGCTTCATTGCATTGCTTTACTGGGGATGTTTGTTCAAATGCCCCAATCCATGGTTGGGAACAGACACACAGTAGTGCCCTGGCTCCCTTTGCCTTATCCAGCAGGTCTCCCACTGGCTCTAACATGTTATAGAAAACATGGCCTCATAATTTATACTTTGGAAAGGAACTGTTGTGGACTATTACTTTATGTAAAGATGTGTTACATTTGTTTGTGCTGCATTTGTTTAACTATGTAAATGTTAGGGACCGAGAAAACATCTGTTGCCCTAAGCAAACAGCACCTGGAGTCTGGCAAAACAGTCTTCACAACACCTCTTCCTTCCCCTTCTCCTCCTCCCTCCCTCCCCACCCCCCCCCTTAAGCACAAAGTAGCACAATGGCCAGCTCTCCCGACCTTGGGACTCAGCCCTTTCTGTTGCAAATTCTATCAGCCTGCCACCAGCACTCCCCGACCTTGGGAGATTCTCCGCTTTTGCTGCTGCAAACTTTTCCCTCTCTCTGTAAACATTTTTCACTCTCTCCCTTCCCCCTGCCCCTGAGGGTATAGAAACCCTGTTTTATTTTCAATAAATGAGACCTTGACACGACTCAGACTGACTCTGTCTTTCTTATGTGCTTGGTCTCCTTTCTCTCTCACCCCCCATTGGTATTTCAGGAGAAGCCTCCCCGAGCCTAACGAATAACTGATCCCGCTGGATGGGTCATGTAAAGATGGATTGCATTTGTTTCACCTTGCCTGCCTAAGGCACCTGATTGGTCTACTAAAAAGCTGAACAGCCAATAGCTGGGCAGTAGAGGGATCAGCAGGGTGGGCAGAAAGAAGGGAGAGGGTAGAATAGCAAGGAGAGAACAAGAGTGAAAGAGAGGAAGGTACCCAGGGCCAGCCAGCAGCCAGCCAGGCAAGCACCAGCCAGCCAGGCAGGCACCAGCCAGCAGCCAGCCAGGCAAGCACCAGCCAGCAGCCAGCCAGGCAGGCACCAGCCAGCAGCCAGCCAGGCAGGCACCAGCCAGCAGCCAGGCAGGCAGGCACCAGCCAGCAGCCAGCCAGGCAAGCACCAGCCAGCAGCCAGCCAGGCAAGCACCAGCCAGCAGCCAGGCAGGCAGGCACCAGCCAGCAGCCAGGCAGGCAGGCACCAGCCAGCCAGGCAGGCACCAGCCAGCAGCCAGCCAG
>PVIH01002377.1:149139-192214 GCA_004025045.1 Sigmodon hispidus | reverse complement strand
ACACAGGAAGCTGTGGAATACTTCCACCAGTCTTGCTGATACCTCTGCCTAGCCCATTGCGACCAGAGTGTGACCAACAATTGTCAGATGGTAGAAATCACAAGAAGCCATTATATATGTCATTTGTTAAAGTAGTAAGAACCAGGAACTAAGGACATGGAAGTGGCCCTGTTTTTCATTTCCTAAAGGTCTCATCATATGCTCTTCCTAATGGGAGTAAGTGGCATCTCGTGGAGAAGGGCTTTTAGAGACCAGCCTGTCAGCAATCCAGGCGAGGGAAGCTACTCCAGTCCACACTTCTGCCCAGGTTGGCAACAGGATTCAGAGGCCCTGTGGTGTGTGTACTGAAGGCCAAGCTGAGGTTCACAGGAGCACTGGGAGTTCTCCGGCCGTGTGGGAGCTGGTGCTGTCCAACATGGGCAGTCTTGAGGCAGACAGCACAGTGCTTTCTGGGTTCTGGTGCCCACATTCTTCAGTATCTGATTTTTACTTTTGTTTCATGACTGGCTCATGTATCCCAGTCGGGTTTCAAACATGTAACTGAGGACCTTGATGATCTGGTCCTCCTGTCTACCTCCTGAGTGCTGGGATTATAGGCCTGCACCACCACACTTGGCTTACGTGGCAGTGTGCATGCCAGGCAAGCATCCCACCAACTGAGCCTTGTCCTCAGCCTCATCTGCTGTTTTGGTTGGTTGGTTGGGGCTTTCTTTTTCTTTTTTAAAGACAGTTTCTCATTTCTTTGGGGTGGTAGGAACTGTCATTAGACTGGCCCAAAATATACAACAGTAACCCTGGTCTCATATGAGTAAGCACATTAGTTTATATAGAAATGACTTAATTTCTACTTTCTCAGGTTAGTTGTCTATAGTGTATAGTATTTTACAATAAAGATTAATAAAATCCATGCTTAAAGCGCAAAGAGTTTTCAGTGTGTATATTTTGCCTAGGCTAGTTCCAAGCAATCCTGCCTCAGCCTCCCAGGTAGGTAGGACTTGAAGCGTATGCAGGTGGGCTAGCCTGGAGCACAGCTGAGCCAAAGCTTGGATGCATTTTATGGGCAGCAGGCTCCAGGTTGTGAATCAGCAGTCACTGGCAGTGAAGTGTGGCCCAAGGCCACCAGCCATCAAGGATAGTCATAGTGTGTGGGTCCCAGAGGAGCCGGAAGTGACCAGCTAGCAGCTGGGAGCACAGCTGGTCTTTGAGGACATTTGCTCATGAAGGGCACTGTAGAGCACCCATAGCCTAGGCTATCCTCAAACTCTGAAGTGCTGGGATTACAGGTGGATACCCTATGCCTGACTAGTTCCAGGACATTTCTACTGAGACTGCAGGGAGCCCCAGATGTGATCTTCCTCCTGTATTCTGAGTCCGAACTGCTGCTTGTAGTCAGAAGAGTTGACTAGAGACCTGACATTTTTTAGTCCTCCAAGATGTTTTATAGGACACTGTCTCTAACAAAGGTATGATGTACAACTGGGGGGGGGCTGCTTTCAGCAAATAAAAACACCCTCCAGGGGGGAAAAAAAAAGCCCTGTATCCTTGGCTGCTCCCCTGCTAATGCCCACAGATCCCTGGAGCTGAGAACCAGAAGGCCTCTTATTTTTTCTTTGTGCCACCAGCTCACAAATAACAGAGACTTATTAATTATGAAAGTCTGGCCTGAGCTTAGGCTTTTCCCCAACTAGCTCATAACTTAACCTTATTATTAATCTGTGTTCTACCTCAAGGCATTACCTTCTCTACAGTCTATCCTTCCCCACATCTGTCTGGTGACTTACCTTTCTTCTTCCCAGAATCCTTTCTGTCCCCAGAAGTCCTGCCTAACTTCTTCCTACCTAACTTTTGGCCATTTGGCTCTTTATTACACCAATCACTGTGACACAAGTTCACACAGTGTACACATATCCTACAATGCTCTTGTGCAAACACACACTTAAGACGCTGCTCTCTGAAGAACAAGATTGGGTTTTAATGCTGTCAATTCTCCCTCTGCTGTCAGAACAGTCAGAAGGCAAAGCTTTCAATCAATCTGTATAAAAGTAATAACAAAAACTAAATTCCAGGAGGAGTTAATGGTGGCCAATCAGGTCTTCCAGGATAGTGGCACTGGGGGCCCCAAGAGCAACTACTCAGGTCCTGGTTTGCAGAGGGAGCCTCAGGGCCAACTCTGTTAGATGATTCATGTCCGGTTGTTTACTTCGCTTCTTGATGTAATCCAAAGTCTTCACCTAGGGGGAAAAAAAATCCATCTTGTATTTGGCCTCATGACTCTGATCTGGGAACTGGAGCCTCCTGAACTGGCCCTGAATTTACCCTGCTTAAATGAAAACCAGGTGTCTGGGGGCTGGAGAGATGGCTCAGCGGTTAAGAGCACCGTCTGCTCTTCCAGAGGACCCGGGTTCGATTCCCAGCACCCACATGGCAGCTAACAACTGTCTGTAGTTCCAGTTCCAGGCAAACACCAAGGCAAATAAATAATAAAGAAATAAAGTTTAAAAAAAAAAAAAAAGAAAACCAGGTGTCTGCTGAAGGATAATGGAAGAAGCAAAATGTTAGGACTGTAACTTACTTGTAAAGTCAGGTTCAGATCTGGGGATTAGGCTCGGGTAGAGTGCTTACAACCACAAAGTCCTAGGTTTGTGCCCAAGCACCACCAAAACTACAGAGAGGCAGGACGTTCAAGGTCGTATATGCTTATATAACAAGTTTAAGGACAGCCTGGGCTCCTAGGCCTTTGTCTCAGGGGAAAAGAATCAGACTTGGCTGTAGCCAGAACATTTTCCAAACAAGTAGTTTTTACTGAGAGAAGTGCCTGGGAATGCTTTCTAGCACTAGGAAGTAGCCCAAAAGAATTTTAGGGTCTGGCACCATCTCAGGGGATAAAGGGTAGCTTGTGGTGCTGCTGATGCTGTGTCAGGGTCAGTGCCACTCGGACTGGCAAAGGCCCTGGTGCTTACCATGGTCCTTGTGTCTGCACAGCCATGCCTCTGTGCCAGGTGCCACAGGTTGACGGAGAGTTGGTTTAGCTTGTTGTTACGAAGGTCCCCATGGGCTAGGATGCTGTTGAAGAAAGAGAGGCCCAACAAGCTCTGGCGCTTCAGGGCCTGGAAGAGAGAATGGAGGATATGATCTTGCCCTGGTGCACTGGATAGGCTCTTAGTAGGGGTGGCCCTGGGCCCAAATGCCTATTTGCCATGTGTTTGCTGAGCCCACCGTGTACCTGTAAAGTAACAGTGAGATCTACAACACACGGCATGGATGGGACAGGCAGTACAGACACCGAGCTCTGCCACATCAGGCTGTCAGCAGTCAGGAGAGAGCCAGCACTCAGGCTCCTGAAAGCTCTGGCCACTCCCGCCAATCCTGCCCAACAGAGCTGAACTGGGGCCCAGATCCACCTTTACAAGCACCTACTTCAAGGCATGGTGGTACGCCTCTCAGGAGGTAGAGGCAGAAGAACCAGTTCAACGTCATCTTTGGCTACATGGGTAGACCAGACTGGCCTATATGATATGAGACCTTATCTCCAAAAATAAAAGAGAACCTAACGCCTTTCAGGAATCTTGCTTTGTTGGATGGTCTGGGGCACCTCACCAAAGAAACACTTAACCCCACATGACCAGCCTTGAATGGAGAAGTGCAGTGACAGCTTAGGGGAAAAGACACACTTTCCTGGGGGGACAGAGAGAGAACCACCTCTGTTTCAGGATGCCCATGGAACCAGATGTCATCAGATGCTGGCTACTACCATGCAGAGCTCTGAGGTTCCAGGGCCTTTGCTGCATAGGCCTGGCAGCCTTGCCGAATAGTGAGTGCTACCAGGGCCAAATGCACCTGCTCTACTCCATGGCAGCTAATTGGTACTGATTCTCTGTATTCATGTACATAATCTCAACCTCTGAATGCTACAATTATAGGTGTGTTGTTACTGTGACCAGCCTTTTGTTGTTGTTTGCTTCTAACTGATACATAATGTGGGGGTGGGGCGGGGAGAGGCTTGCAAGTTGAGAGCAGAATCATGGGTACCAGAGGCTGGAGTGAACAGAAATTTGGGTGTTGGGGAAACACTGTGCAGGCAGAGAACAACCAAGGCCAATACTGAGTCGATTCAGCCAGATGTTTCCCTTCCACAATGCAGCCCTGTGGTGCTCCCACCCAGCAGTGCTCCTGCCCTGCGGTGCCGCCTTCAGAGCATGTGGCAGGCGGAGAGGGCAGCTACCCACCTCGTCCTTGGCCAGGGCTTTCAGGTGCTCCAGGATCTGAGCCATCACCACCTCACATAGCTTGCTGTTCTCAGCCAGGAACTTGGAGTCTCCTCCGTACAGACTGTCATTGGAGTCAACTGTTTGGACAAACAAGAGCAGCATGTCACCTGGGATTGGCAGATGGCAGGAAGGCCTCACAAGGAGTCTGGGAATGGCCAAGGTGACCCCGTGGCTTTAGGATTCACTAGGAAAACACCTAACCTGGGGCCAAGTCTGGGCCTGAGGCCAGCAGGGTGGAAGTCATAACTGTACTGACCATGCCTGGAGGGGACAGCAGTAATCACAGTGACCCTCTCCAGCTGCCAGGCACTGTGCCAAGTACATCTTCAATGACCGGAGAAACCGACTCAGAAGTGGGCCGCCTAGGTAAGTTGCTAAACTGGGTAGTCTTACTCCAAAGGCAAAGTTCTCCACTGCACCTAGCTGCCTGCCCTGGGACATCAACGGGATATCTTTTAAAGTTCTGGGAGGTTCTATCTATACTACCAGGGAAGAAATGTACTCAACAGTCTTACCCAGATGTGAACTTTGAGAGCTACAGTAATAACTTACATGCTCGACAGTGGCAATAATGGCATAAAAGCTACGGACCAATCAGCCACTTTCTGAGTGGACGTCAAGCCTACTCCATAGCAGGAACCCACACCCGCTATCCCATCCCATAGTCCATTTACTCCCAAAGCTTCTATGCCTGCGAGTGTCTCCTTCCTCTCCAAGACAGCATCTTCCTCTAGTTCAAACTGGCCCAGAAATCACTCTATAGCCCACACTGGCCTCTAACTCATGGCAATCCTCCTGCTGAAGCCTCCCAAGTGCTGGGATTACATGTGTGAGCCACTATGCCCAACTCTGTAACAAAGCCACCCCCTAGGACATCCACTGCCTAGAGAAAGACCAGTGCAGCCAAGGATGGCTTCCTCTTCCCTCCCTCCTTCAAAGAGCCTGGCCCCTGCTGTGCACGGACATGCATTCTGGTGTGGTCAAGACTGGATTTTCACTTAAATGATAAAGTCAAGCAATCTGCTTATCAGAGCACAGTTCTGTGGCTTTGCCTGTGATGGCTGACCTCATTCCCTGCACAGGGGCCCAGAACAGTTCACTTAGTCTCCACTGTGAACATGAGGGCCACTTGTTTTTGTTTCTGCAGGGCTGAGGGTGAAACCTCAGCTTTCTGCGTGGCAGGTGGAGGTCCAGCACCACCCTGCACTCTGCTCTCTCTCCTCTTGATGCACATGTGTGCATGTGTTTGATGTCACTTCCCAGGAGCTGTCCACTTTTTTCTTTGTTTAGATAGGGTCTCTTAGTGGCCTGGAAATCACTCATTCGTCCAGGCTGGCTGGCTAGCAAGCCTCAGGGGTCACCTGTCTCGACCTTTCTAGAGCGCTCATGTCTGAACGGCAAGTGCTTCACCTGAGCTGTGTCCCAGTCCAGCCTCTCCTGTTGGCTAGCACCAGCCTTCACAAACAATAGTGTCTGCCTTTTATCAAGCATTCCTTCCCTCCATGCTCACACGGGCTTCTAGTCCCATTTTCTCCACTAATCCTTTAGCTTCTTCTTCCATCTCCGTGTCCAGTACCAATGTCCTCAGCCAGAAGCAGTGTCAGCAGGCCAGCTGCCTAGGTGACAGGAGGCGGAGACCAGTTCCAGGAAAAGGGAAATATGTGGTACCTGGTAAGTCAGGGGACTGTGCCCAGCCCTCCGTGGGGCACAGAGCAGTAATGAAGCCCTGTCTAGAGAAGATGGTAAGATCCCAGTTTATCTGCTGGGATGTCATTGAGCTTCTGGGACCCTTATTGTCACCATCTCTAAGAACAACTGGGAAGGGTCTCATCTCACCCATAGTTCAGAGGAGACAGTATCTGTAAAAGACACAGAAGGTTCTCCAATTTGATCCTCTGTACAAATGAAGAACAAAAGACAAAGGATCCACTGACAGATGAGGTGTGTGTGGATGGTCCTGTTCTGGGGTATGTCACATTCTCTCAGGGATTGTACAGCAACAGCTCCCAGTTATGAGTATAGAAATGGGGGGGGTCAAGAGACATTTCCCAAGACCAAGAAAAACCAGGCATTGAAACTCTTAAGAAATGACCTTTTGGACTGGAGAGATGGCTCAAAGGTTAAGAGCACTAACTGTTCTTCTAGAGGTCCTGAGTTCAGTTCCCAGCAACCACATGGTGGCTCACAACCATCTATAGTGAGATCTGGTACCCTCTTCTGGACATTGTATACATAATAAATAAAAAAAATATTTTTTTAAAAAAAGAAATGACCTTTTGTGGCTTTCTGTGAGTTCAAGGCCAACCTGGTCTATCTAGTGAGTTCCAGGACAGCCAGAGCTCCAGGTTCAGTGAGAGACCCTGCCTCAAGCAGTAAAGTCTCAGAGCGTATAATACACTTGACATTGACCTCTGTCCTCCAGACACATGTGCACATAACCATATACACATGCATACACGCACACACAGACACACACATACAATGTAACAACTGCACACACAGCAGGGTCATGTATCTATGTGTAGTTCCTAATATTTTAAAAATCATTCCTTTATTTTATATATTAGCTGTAGTTGGCACTGATTCTTCTGGAGAATGAGTGAACTTGTACATAATTAAACAGGGAAAAGGAAACATCACGGATGCTTTATGTTTAGCTCTGGCTGCTACTTCGAACAACAGTTTCATATTTTCCTCAGCTTTTGATAAAAAAAAAAAAAGTCAGAGGTATAGAAGAGCTGAATTAAACACATGACGAGGGATACCTGCTGCTTCTCACACAGACTCAACAACCACAAACCCTGGCCACTCTGTGTGTCCTCCACAGGCGTCTTCTCTACACAGAAACACTAGTGTGTTTTCTCTGACCACTTGAAGCAGGTACAGACTTAGGAATACAGAAAACAACCAGTCTCCTTGCTCCCCAGCTCCTCTGACCACAGGCAATCTCCAGCTGACCCTAAACTGTCCACTTACGGAGACTTTTGGTTAATTCTAGGTTGGTGGTGAGTGATATAGGTCGGTCCTGGGATTTCTTTTGCATTGTTTTCACTTTTATGTATTATGATTGTGTGGGTAAGTCGGGTACACATGCAACAGCGCATGTGTAGAGGTCAGAAGAGACCCTTGTGAATTGCTTCTCTCCTCTATATGAGTTTGAGGAATTGAATTCAGGTTGCTGGACTTGTGCGGCTAAGCCATCTTGTCAGCCCCTCTTGTTTTTAGGGTACTCATGTATGTGGGAGCACGGAGGCCAGTGGACACCTCAGGTACTATCCTCAAGAATGTCCATCTCCCTTGAGACAGGATCTCTCAGTGACCACAGCTGAACAATTATGTTGCACAGAGCCAATTAGAGAGGCCCAGGGATCCTGTTCTTTCTGCCTCCCTAGTGCTGGGATCACAAATGTGTAATGGACCATCTTGCTGACCTTTTCAGGTGGGTCTGGAGATAGAACTCAGGTCCTTAACTGCCTTCTCCTAGCCTGGTCCTGGGATCTCATGGTGGCTCTGGCTGATTTGCAAGGATAGCAGGTATTCTTATAAGAAACACAATGAGTTGATATAAGTATTTGCCATCACCTAATTTTGTAAAGCATAAAATTGTGCTGGTGAAGGAATTTCTCCCCTGAGGGCTAGAATAGTTGTTGGTATAAATTCCCGATTGAAGATCTGGGTTTGGGCTTAGTCTCACTCTGCTTAGCCCTACAATAGAGCAAAGGGTAGAGGACAGAGAGGGTGGCTGTCATTGTGTAACATGTGCACACACACATACACCATGTTGTAGAAATGGTCCTCTGCAGTGCTTTGAGTAAGAATGACTCACCTAGGCCCAATATATTTGAATGTTTGGTCCCCAGTTGGTGGGCTGTTCAGGAAGAATTTGGGGGTGTGCCTCGTTAGAAGGAGTTGTGTCAATGGAACAGGCTCAGGGGTTTCAAAAGCCTATGCAAAGGTACAGTCTATCTGACACACTCTCTCTCTGTGTCTGTCTCTATCTCTCCATCTGTGTGCACGCACACATGCATTTCTCTCATCCTGCCTGTGGCTCAGGATGTAAGCTCTCAGCCTCTGCTCCAGCACTATGTCTGTCTGCCTTGCCTGCTCCCCACCACGATGGTCATGGACTAAACCTCTGAAACTAACCAAACCTTCAATTAAATCCTTTCTTTTATAAATTGCCTTGCTCATGGTGTCTTCACACCAATAGACATCCTGTGAGCACAACAGCAACCTTCTTCACCAGATCTGTAGTGCCTACTTGCAAAAAGCACTCAGGATTGGCCTATGGACTATTGATGCTCCATCAGAGAAGGAGGGAGTTGTGAAGACCACTGTATCTTCAGTCAAGATTCTACTTTTATGCAGTTCTGCCTTAATTCCATCCACATGGCTTTGGGACCTCAGGAGGTGAGAGAGTACATAGGCAAGAGAAGGCTAACTGAGGGGGAAACTCCATCTATGTTGCTATGGGAACAATCACTTGTGTGGCTGCTGTGTACCACCCTGCTCTGTAAGTACATACAATAAGTTCACTGGTTTCCCACGATAAAAACTTCAGTGGAATCATACTTCTTGTTGGGGCTTCTAAGGAATAGGTAGATGCACACCTCTCCCCAGGGAAATAATTTTTATAACAGCAGCTATTGAATTAAGTCATCTCTGCCCTAGGTTCTGGGCGAGGATCTGAGGACCCAGTCGGGAACAAGGTTGACCTGGCCCATCCACACAGACAAGCAAATAAGCCACAGCAATAGTGAGCACTTGGATGGAGACAGTCAAGGTCATGGGATCCTAAATATGGGCTTTGTGGGTTTAGATGGGTTTTTTATGTATCTCAGGCTGGACCTCAAATTCTTAATGCAACTGAGGATGACTTACTTCTAAACCTCCTGCCTATCTGGGATCAGGTGGGATTATGCAATGAATTTCAGGCTCTGTGGATTTAATTAATTAGAAAACATAAAGAAAAGGAGTTAGGAGGGAGACGGGGAGGCTGCAGTCAAACCAGGACCATGGAGAACAAAACAGACTGTAGCAGGGGGGAGAACAAGACTGCCTCCTTCCGAGCAGCTATGCCATGGCCCACACGGACTGGGGTAAGGACAGCCTGCAATGACACTCATCTACTGTGTACTCAACCACTAATCCAAGGGTGCTTCTGCAATCCCAACACATGTTCAGAAAGACTCCAGGTACTTATCACACACACATAGAAGACTGGGCAGATGGCTGACGGGCCAGCACTTGCCTAGCACGTATAAAGCTCTGGGTTCCATTTACAGTACCACACCAAAACAAAACAAAACCAAAAACCAAAAACCAAAAAAAAAAAAAAAAAAAAAAAAACTGATCCTACAAATCACCAGGCCTCTTCCTGGGGAGTCTAAGCTGCGGGTAGGAAGTGGCTCAGGAATACAGACTCTTGGACTAGGTTGTAGCTTAGCTAACAGAGGCTGGCTTGGCATGTGTGAAGCCCTGGCTTCAATCTCCAACACTGCATTAACTAGGCATGCAGGTACGTACCTGCAGTTCTAGTACTCTGCATATGGGGGCGGGTAAATAGCAAGAGTTTAAACTCTGGGGACACAAGGCAGCCAGAGCTACAGAGTGGAACAAAAAAGTTCAGGGTCATCTCCAGCTATAAAGTGAGTTTGAGGCCAGACGAGCTGAGACCCTGCCTGGCTGGAGATAAAGCTCAGTGAGTAAAGGGTCTGCTGCACAAACATGAGGACCTCAGTTTGCATACTGTCTCAGTTAGGGTTCTAGTGCTGTGAAGAGACCACGTGACTGCAGCAGCTCTTGAAAACATTTCATCGGGGCTGCCTTACACTTCATAGGTTTAGTCTATCATCGAGAAGCGTGGGGCATGCAGGCAGACATGGCAATGGAGAGGTAGCTGAGGGTTCTCCATCTTAATCTGAAAGCAGCAGGAAGAGACTGAGCCATACTAGGCCCAGCTTGAGTATCTGAGACCTCAAAGCCCACTCCCACAGAGACACACTTCTTCCAACAAGGCCATTCCTCCTAAGTGTCACTCCCTATGGCCAATCATTCAAACACAGGAGTCTATGGGGCCATTCCTGTTCAAACCGCCATGTATACTAAGCACCTATGTAAAACCTGGACATGGCAGCACATGCCTGTAACCCCAGAACTACAGGGGTGTGGTGGGCTTGCAGAGACTGGCAGATCTTTGGAGCTCATCAGCTAGCCAGATTAGCTAGATTGGTGAGTTCCAGATTCTGTGAGAAACCCTGTCTCAAACAAATAAGCTGAAGAGTGATTAAGGAAGACACCCAGAGCAAGGCCTGGCTTCCACATTCCCACCCACAAATGCACACAACCACCAAGAAGAGACCATGAAACAGTCCCTTTGCTGTCTGTGAAATGGGGGCATGCTGAGGGCTCACTGGGATGCTGCTACCTTTGTCTATGTGGTAAAGATAGGTATCCTGGCTCATGGCAGACAGCAGGTGCAGGACCGAGGTGTAGATTCGGATTTTGTCATCACTATTGTCTTCCCAGGTGTAGTCCTGAATCACATTGAGCAGTTCTCGAACCAGAAATAAGACTCCATGTTCTGGATGATCCTGGTGGGGGAAAAAAAAATGACAGAAAGACCCAAATATGAAGCAGAACAGCTAAAGACAGCTAAAGCACCCACTAACCCAGTGCTTCCCTTAAGCATCTGCTCAGATTAAAATGCCTGCTGCTTCATAAGGACAGGGCCACTCCGGAGACTAGGCAAACAGCAGAGAGAGAGACAGAGACAGAGACAGAGATGGGGGTGAGGAGATGGGGGGGGTGATAAGAGACAGAAACATAAAGAGACAGAGAGAGAAACAAGAAAGCCTCCTTCCCTTTTGCGTCCAAAAAACAACCGGCAATCTCCGGTCAGCTCAGCAGCCTGTGTTCCCATGATTACTCCTTTATTTCCTATGTACAATGGTGGAAGCAAGTTACATTTGTCTCATTACAAAAGGAAGAAGATTGTGTGTCCTCAGCTGGTGACACAGCAGAAGCTGCTGCACTGGCTTTAGGTACAGCCCGCTCCCAAGGGTCCTCACCAACACCGAGGGCTGATAGGCCTCCTGGGAGAGGGAAAACCCAAGAGACCGACCACCCAGGCTTAGAGTAAAGGGTGTTTCTCAGACACTGTGTAGAATCTTTCCAAAAAAAGGTTGCAATGCAAAAAGGTAGTGGTTTCAGTTAAGTTCCCAAAGTGGCTGCTGATACTGTCCAGAGTCCTTATTTACAGAAAATAAATGCCCAGCTGACCCCACCAGCGCTCACACACAATCTCTGATCACTGGGTTCAGCCACACTACTACTTGTAGGCCAGACACAGTACTGGGTCCTAGCAGGACACACTCAAGCAGGATAAGAGAGAAAAAAGCAAAGGACGATTATTTGAACAGCTGGGGCCAGCATGAGGCTAGGCGTCAGCGCCTGGTGCCAGCAGGACACTATTATTTATCCCAGGTTGAAAAAGCAGATGCAGGTAGGGGCACTGTTGGAAACCTGAAGACCTGCAGCCGGAGGCTGCCCACAAGATGCAGGCTTATATGGATGGACAAGGCCATTGGCAAAGCATGGCTAGGGATCAACCGTGAGGTGACAGGCACTGAGCATGGGTGTGCTCACCCACTCTATTCCACAAGCTGTGTCTCCAGAGGCTACTCTCCCTGGCACTGACAAGGATGCAAAATAACTGGTACCTTACAGCTGAACAGTAAAGATGCTCCCGTACAAACCCCAATTAAATGGCAGCAGTTTTGCTAGTCAACAGGAACATGCTTTTCCATGGCTAGGAAGCTACTCTTGCAATTATAAATACATTTATATATACATTTATTTATGCTCTCTCTGTCTCTGTCTCTCTCTCTCTCTCTCTCTCTCTCTTTCTCCTTCTCTCTCTCTCTCTCAGCATACACTGTCATGCACATGGCAGGGCATGTGTGGAGTCCAGAGGACAGCTTTAGGGAGCTGGCTCTCTTTTCTAGCAGGTGGGTGCAGGGGACTGAACTTCAGTTCTCAGGCTTGGCAGCAGGTGCCAGCACATGCTGAGCCATTTCACTGGCCCAGAAAGCCCTTTTTGTATTTCTTAAGACAGCCCCACTACATTGATCAGGCTGGCCTTGTCCTTGTGATACTTGCCTCTCAAGCAGATGTGATTACAAGCCTGGGCCATCAGACCCAGCTTCCTGACTTTTTACTTTCCTTCCTTCCTTTTCTTTCTTTGTCTCTGAGCACATCCTGCCATCTGAAAACATCTGATTTATTGCTTCGGGGAACTGTCCAGTCATATATTGTGGCCTCCATCTGTCCTGCAAAAGACAGGTTCTACATCTACTGCACCTGTGTTTGCCACACACTGCCAGATCTATTCACTAGCAGGCTGATATTGATTTTCATTTGTTTGAATTTCTATGTGTGCACGCATGTGCTTGTATATGTGAGTACATAGGTGGGTATGCATTTAAGTGGGTGCTTGTAAGTGTGTACATGGAAGCCAGATGTTAAAGTTTGCTGCCTTCTTCAGCCATTCTCTGTGTTGTTTTGAGACAGGCTCTTACTGAACCTAGAGCTTACCAGGTGGCTAGACCGAGTGGCCAGCAAGCCCCAGAGAGATTCCTATCTCTATTTTCTGTATAGGACCACAAGCTGCTACTACGTCTGACATTTTATGTGGATGCCGGTCATCAGGACTGGGTCCACATGCTCATGTGACACTTTACTCCCGGAGCCATCTTCCTGTCTAGGCATGACTCAGACTGGCTTGACCTCACCACCTTTCCGCCTCTGCCTCTTCAGCATGTACTATCACAAATAGTGAATTCTGTGGATGGTGCCTCCAGAGTACACACTAGTATGTCCAAGTGTGAGTGTGTGCCCTGGCCCTGGCTCAATGCAGTGAGTGACAGATGGTAGACCCTACATGAATTATGTTGAGTGAATCACCTTTGCTGATACTTCCCCAAACAAAACTGATTCTGAAGGAAGCTATGGTGCTTTCAATTCACTAGCCCCATCTCACCAACAGGAGTCAACCATGGAGGGTAAGTGGCTTCCAGCATGGGGGAGGGACCCAAGATCAGAGTCCTGGCAATCTGTTTCTTATCGCTCCCGTATTTGGACAAACTGGATATATCTACGAGCACAGGAGGAAGATGTGCCTAGAATGGCTACTTAGAGCACAGGCATAGGGTTCAAATCCTGCAGCTGAAGAGGGAGGTGTAGCCAGCAGGGACCTGATCTATAATGAATGTATTTGCAGTGACACTGCCTAGGGGTGAGAATTTGGGCAGAGAAGCCTGAGATGTGCACATATCCAGTTCCTACTGGATCAGCAAGAAAGAGGATGCATGATGCTCAGACATTCAAACAATGTGCACATCTGAACCACCCAGGCGAGGCTGCCTGCTAGTTATTTCCCAGCTGGCAGTTCACTGCTGCCTTCCTCTGCTTGCAGCTGTTTCTAACTAGGCTATTTTGTTCGGCTACATGGATACTAAAATACATTTTCTTAATTTAAGGACCTGCCTTGGGAATAGACTAGTCTGAATGCCCCAGCAATTTCATTTCAACACCAATGTCCCCACCCTGTGGTAGACCAATGAGCACACTTTCTGAGAAGTGGGGCCATAGACAATGGAATTCGGGGAATAGTTTAGGGTGAACACTTCTGTGGGCTGCTCATAACCAAGGAGGTGACAGATTATGTCTGTGGTGCTGTACAAGAATTCCATGTACTTTCTGTGTTTCAGTGACTACATCATTTTTTTAAATATGAGTATGGATGAAGCCAAGCATAGGTAGATTATTTTTATTTTTGAGAGTGTCTCGTGTATCTCATTGCCCTTGAACTGGCTATACAGTTAAGGATGACTCTGGCCTTCTGGTCCTCCTGCCTCTACTTCCTGAGTGCCGGAATTACATGCATGTAACTACTGCATCACTTTTTCTGTGGTCCTGGGGATAGACCCCGGGGAGTTGTGCATGCTAGACAAACAAACACTGGACCAAACACTGAGCTCCAGCTCAGCCTTAGCATCCTTTCAAAGCTACACAAAGGTTTCAATTTGTGTTTAATACTAAACTAGTAATTTCGTTGTTTGGTTTTGTGTGTGTGTTGTCTGCATTCTGTATATGCACAAAAATGTGCTGATGTGGGGCTGGAGAGATGGCTCAGAGGTTAAGAGCACTGACTGTTCTTCCAGAGGTCCTGAGTTCAATTCCCAGCAAAACCACATGGTGGCTCACAACCATCTATGATGAGGTCTGGCGCCCTCTTCTGTAAAACTGTATGCATAATAAATAAATAAATCAAAAAAAAAAAAAAAAAATTAAAAAAAAAAAAAATGTGCTGATGTATCTACATAATTGTGTTGGTTTTGTGTATGTGTGGTGTATGTACTGTGTGTCCACAATGTGTGCTAATGCATACACATATGGAGACCAGCAGTCAGCATCCATGTCTCCCTTGGCCAGTCTCCATCACCTTGTTTTTTTGAAACAAGGTCTTTCACTAAACCTTGACCTCACCAATTTGGCCAGACTGACTGGCCAGTAAGCGCCAGAATCTGCCTATCTCTGTCCTTCACCCCACCCCCACCCCATTTTGAGACAGAGTTTCATAGTTTTGAACTCACTATAAAGCAGAGGACCACCTTGAACTCTTGACCCTCCTGCTTTCATTTCTCAGATAATAGGCATGTTCTACGAGGTACAGGCGACTGAACCCAGGGCTTCATGCTAAGCAAGCACTCTACAAACTTAAGTGAAACCCCAGTCCACACGGATCTTTATTTATTCTCCTTTGATTTCTTCTCCCACCACATACCAGTGTGTCTGTACATTACATGGCATATGAGGGTGTACAGGTATGCACACTTGTACTTGGGCATGCACAGGGCATTGCAGGATGGATGTCTTTTATATTGTTCTCTGACTTACAAGGCATTAAGAACGGGTCTCTAAAAGCTGCCTGTTTGGGCTATGCTTGGTGGGCCAGAGCTAGTCTCCACCAATCTGGGATTACAAGCATACACAGCTGCTGTGGGATTATGCTCTTGTACACTGGAAATATTTGTCACTGTAAATATTGGTTTAATAAATCACCAATTGGCCAAAATCTAGGCAGACAGGAAGTACAGGTGGAGCAAGCAGACAAGAAGAATTCTGGGAAGAGGAATAGCAGGGAGATATCAGTGAGACACATAGGAAGCAAGACAAGAATGCTACACTGAGAAAAAGATACCAAGCTACATGGCTAAACATGGATAAGAATCATGCGTTAGTTTAAGAGTAAGAATCAGCAAGCAATATGCCTGGGCCATAGGCCAAACAGTTTATAATTAATATAAGCCTTTGTGTGATTATTTGGGACAAAATGGCTGTGGGACCAGCTCAGCAAGAGCTCCTGCCCAAGAGCTGCTATCCACTGTGACATCTCCCAAGGATGTGCGTTTATTAGGGGGAAAAAGAGGTGTTAAGTTGAGATGGTATTTCAGTGGGAAATCCCTGGTATCCTGGGCCAGGTTCCCCTCCTAGATTGGGCAACTTAACGCCAATGAGGTGCTTTCTATGAGGGCGCAGGACGGTGAGTCCTTCCTTCCACCCCCCAAAAGGCCTGGCACTATTTTTCCCCTGAAGTCCCTGCTCTCAGGAACCCTGTGTCCTCACACTCCTGGGGAGAAGAAATGCTTAAGAAGTAATAGCTGAACTTCCCAGAAAGCTGAGCCAGAAGCAGCAGAGATGGCAACAGCACATCTTTGGGTCCTGGAGGGTCCCTGACCACTGGTGACTCTTCACCTCTCTGTACCTCACTTTCCACTTTGGTTCAATGTTTCCAGTGCATATTTATGAAGTGCTGCCTTGTTCATCAGAAGAAGGGAGTACGATTAAAGAACAGTAAGGGCTGGTGCGGAGCCAGAACACCAGTGGGCTGGGAGCAGAGCAGGAGGGGAGGGCCCCTGGGGTGTGAAGACAAGACAGACAGATCCCTAGCAGATCTGAGGCTGTCAGCCCAGGAGCCACTGCCTCCCCCACTTCCCAGGCAGCTCTCTTCCAGCCCAGCACCCCCATCCTACCCTTAGGCCTTCACTCACACTGCCCACCCTGCCATGAAGTCTTCTCCTCCCCCTCCAAGTGCTCACTTTCCTTCTTAGCTCAGCTGGAAACCTGCCTCCCAGGGTGGGGCTTCTCCAGTCACCCAGGGCTCATTCTGCACTTTCTCTTCAGGTGAAACCTCCTACAACATCCACAAAGCCAACCAGCAGTGACCTCAAGTTCTCCTTCGTGACTCTTTTGTGTCTACAATGCCCTAAAGCACAAAAGTACCCAGCCCCCAGGAGAGAGGCACTCAGAAGTCCCTGCAGTGCCCCGTGCTTCTTAGGATGGAGCTAGTTGTGTTTAACATTAAGCCTGACTTCCTCTGTAGGGGCCCTTCCTCAGTCCCCAGATTAGCAGATACATATGGACCTGGATGACAAAGGAAAGGGGAGTGGAATGTGGATGTCTGTGGTGATATGTTATATATTTAATAAAACCAGTCTGGAATATCAGAGAAGAGGCCCACCCACAGTCAGTCCAGGAGGGTCAGAGAGTGGTAACTCACGCCTTTAATTCCAGCAAGGGGAAAGACCCAAGAGTGGTGGCCTACGCTTAATCCCATAAACCCAGAGACAGATCTTTCTGTGTTTCTGTGAGTTCAAGACTAACTACCAAATAGTAATAGCTCACACCTTTAATCTTAACCTGGATGTGAAACAACTGGGTTAAGGCAAGCTTAGGAAGACAGATTCGCTCTGCAGAAGCGACGGGAGCGAGCTGAGGACGCTGGAAGACAGCTGAGTGAGATTTGGCTGGTGTTTCCTCTCTGATAGTTTCCTCTCAGCTTCTCCCCACCCTGCCACATCTGGCTCTGAGTTTCATTTAATACAACCAGAATTTGTACAACAGATGTCTTGCTATCTCTACATCTGCTTTTTTTTTTTTTAAACTATTTATTTATTTATTTGCCTTGGTGTTTGCCTGGAACTGGAACTACAGACAGTTGTTAGCTGCCATGTGGTTGCTGGGAATCGAACCCAGGTCCTCTGGAAGAGCAGACAGTGCTCTTAACCGCTGAGCCATCTCTCCAGCCCCCTCTACATCTGCTTTTAATGAGGGAAAGACAAAAAAAAAAAAAGTATCCCCCCACAACAGCCTCAGTGATCAGAGCTAGAGAACAAGATGCCAACATTCTAGTTCCTACAAATCCCAACACAAAATTGGGGCTCTGAAACCATGATGGTGAACTCGATGTGTAAATTCTACTTTATTCATCCCACCAAAGGCCACTAACTGTGACTGTCTATTTCACTACATAGAGAAAACAGTAGTGAGGCATAGGGAATAGCTTACAACCTGGTACTCCATTTGGCTGGGGCTACACACACACCCTCTCCCCAAAATGCATGTAGCAACCTTTTGGCAACCTAGGACCCCCCCCCCACCAGCCAACCTGCATATACATCTCTCACTCGAAACAATGAAAGAAATCAATCTCTTCTCCACTGAAAAGCATCAAAAACTCTCTTTGTGTGGATAGTTTCTATCCAGGTATGGAGGTACAGGACCAATCAAACCCAAATCTTCTATTAACTCTCTGTCTATGCCTATCAAATATGCATGTGACTAAAACATGATGCATTCTGGGAAGGAACATGTGCATGAGCAAAAGCTTGCACAATCCAAGCCTATCCATCAAAACGGAGCTACCCACTCTATACCCCTGAACTCCTTCTCTTGAGCCCCGTTTAACACTGGGGCCCCTGAGTTCCTTCAAGTCAAGTGGTTTGCTGTAGCTAGCACATGATCTACCAGTACCGTCTGGGTATCTGTCCAGGTTCTGGAGAGGATACTAGCTGACTGTGCCTATGGCGACACTGTTGTAACGGCCATGGTGTGGGAACCACCTACTATTTCCACAGATGTACGCACAGAAAAGAGTCTATGCACACAGCAGAAGACTGAGGGACCTTAAATAGTAAAGTCTGGAGTACGTGACAACATGGAGGAAACAGACACTGCCCAAGTCCACTCAGAGAAATCTAAAACCACTTAATTAAGAACTCCAAGGGTGAATGGCTAGTGTAGAGGGTGGAGACTGGGAGGTAGAGACCAACAGGCATAAATTCCCAGTTAAACAAACAAAACACTCCCAAGATTTGCTAGACACCATTTTATGTAAGGTCAGTGACTCTGCTCAGTACTTCTAAAAGCCTATTTAGGAGTAAAGCTTATGTTACATGTTGTTACCACAGTGAAATGAAACTCTAAAACAGTAAAAGTCCCCCCCCAACCACACACACAAACTTGTGACCGAACAAGGTAAATGGGGGGTGGGGGGGTTGTCTCATGCAAAATCCAATCATGGTGTTGTGGTGCAGGTATGGCTCGTTTGACCACCTCTTGGCCATGGCTACTCAAATGGCATTTCCCTCCTGACCTGAAGAACCAATCATCCATTCAAAAGTTTCTCTTGCTCCTCAGAGGCTAGACTCCAGTCATGCCAGAAATCACACAAGTACTTAACCCTATAGATACTACATGCATCCCCATGATACAGTTTAACTTAGACACAGTAGTTTTCTTAGTTTCTTTCCTGACAAGAGTAACTTAAAGGGAGAACAGGTTTTTTTGGCTACAAGTCCATGCATCACTCTGGGGAAGTCAAGGCAGCAAGGAACATGAAGCAGTTGTTCACATCACACCCACAGCCAAGAGCAGAGGGCAATAGATCAATCAATGCATGCTAGTCCTCAGCCCAGGCTCTTTACTCTTACAGGTCCAGGATCCCTTGCTACGTACAGAAATGCTGCTGCACAATGGTTGGATCTTCCCACTTCGATTATGGTAATTAAGACAATCCCCCGAGACATGTCCACAGACCAACCTGATCTAGAGAATCCCTTCTGGATGATTCCAGATCATGTCACGTTGACAATTAAATGTAACCTTCACAGTTAAGAGTAATCATAAATCAAAATAAATTTAACAATATGTTATAACAAGAGATAAGATGTTTTCTTTTCTAATTAAGTTGAAAACTTCTACCTTTTCACAGAAAGGGTTACTCTCTGGCAGATCCAAACAGTAGCATCACTGTGCCTGGGTTCTGGGCACTGAAGCAAAAGCAATGCACTCACAACTGACAAGTGACCTACCCGAGCCTGATGGCCAGGTAGCACACACAGACAGGGTGGACCCACTGCACAACTGAAGATTCACATCCCAGGTGGGGTGACATCTTATCACACTGTGCAAAACAGCACAGTTGAAAATGTATTCTTTTCTAGAACTTTAATGTTTTTAGAAAGAGGATGGTTAGGCTTGGAGAGATGGCTCAGCAGTTAAGAGCACTGACTGTTCTTCTGGAGGACCTGAGTTTGATTCTCAGCATCCACATGGCAGCTAACAACTGTCTGTATTCCAAGATCTGACACCCTTACACAGTTACATATGCAGGCAAAACACCAATTCACATAAAATAAAAATAAAAATAGTAAAACAAAAAACAAGCAAACAGAAAAAAAAAGAGGTTGGATACTGGCAACTGAAAATAGAATGTGAGATAAGGTGCGAGGCGCTTTCAAACTGATGCACCTCTCCTGAGGAGGAGGGATGAAGAGCTGCTAACCCCTGATGGCCCTGAGCAAAGAAAGAGGATGATAGACTCCCTAGGCTTGCATCACATGTGAAGGACCTTGGGGGAGACAGGGCCAGGTTCAAATCCCTGCTCTGCTACCAACTACCTACACAGCCTCAGATACAGCTTTTTCAGTTCTAGGTATAAGTGAAACAGATTCATTAATTCCTACTTTACAGGGTTCAGGGAGAATTCTCAGAGGCTATGTAAGTGCTGATGAAGGGCTTTGATATGCACCCAATAAATGCATGTTCCTAGGATCAAAACTGGGAGACAGCTCAGTAGGTATATAAAGTGCTTGTTATGCAAATGAGGCCCTGAGTTACATCACCAATACCCATGGAAAAGCCAGGAGCAGACGAGTACCTGCACCAGTCTGTACTCACAATGCTGGGGGCGGGAGGAGAGGCGGATCTGGGCTTGCTGGCCAACCATTCTATCCTAATTGGTGATCTTCAGGCTTATTGAGAGACCTTGTCTCAAGAACAGAGGTAGAGAAACAAGGAAGATACTGATGCTGACCTCTGACCTCCACACGCCCCAAAGCTGCAGTTACTCTTCCTTGCATGACTGACTATTACTGGATCCCGCCAAAGTGTAGTCTTTGACACCAGGAAAAACAACGAAGTCCTGCTCAGAGCAGAAAGTGCTCTCTCCATGCCTGTGTGCCGGGCTGGCATCTGGAATGAGTTTTTAAATGTGTCTACAGATGCCGAGGGGAACTGGGGAAGAGGTACACCCTGTGTGCTTGGGGCAGCTGCTCTCCAGCTGTAGCTACCTGAACAGGTTGTGAAATACCAGCCTGAATGCAGGAGCTGGTTCTTCAAGGAGAACCACAAACCTGTGTTTGCTTTAACAATCAATTAATTTTCTTTAATGTGGAAAACTCACTCCAAGTGCCTTCCATCATCCCATGGGAAGCAAGTGTGACTGAAGGCTGGATCCTGCCCTCTGGACACCAGATTGTAACCCAGGGAAGGAGGCTCTGGTTCACAACATGCTCTCATAGCTACCATTTCATTCAACCCACACAGCAGTCGTGCAAGGTGGACATTTTGGTGACATGTTTGAAAGATGACAGGAGAGACTTGGAGGAATTATAAAACCATCTCCTAGGCTCCAGAGCTATGAGGTCACTGGGTCAGGACTGGACCCAAGTTTGTGACTCTGAGGAGAAGGCTTTTAGGGAGACTCCAGCCTCTTCCAGCACATGGGAAGTCTATGTGCCGCTGGTAAAGGACCCCAGTTAACCACCAAACATCCAACATCAGCCACATCACTGGAAACACTGGTTTCTCCTCTGGTCCTCCATGACAAATAACCAGGTCACACAGAGAGGGAGGCACTGACCAAGAGCCCTGGGATCAAGCGTCCAGGGAAGGGACTCCAGGAGCCCCTGCAGCTCAGCCACTTGACCTTGGTGCCTCTCCAGGATGCTGCCTACCACCAAGGACAACAAAAGCCCCTCCCAGAGCAGGTCTGTGGCTGGGCCTCCCGACTCCCCCCTGAGAACTTGGAATCTGAACAAAGAGAGTCTACTGCTGAGTTATTTTTTGTTTTCTCAGCTTGATGAAGATACATAATCCACACAGTGGACAATAGATCCATTCAGGACATGCAATTCAATGACTGTTGGTGAATACAGAGTTGTGCTGCTGTCACCACAATTGATTAAAGACTATTTCATCACTCCCCAAAGAAAACGGGAACCCAACAAGTGCTGAGTCACTTGCACAGCCCAAACTCAGCTGGACGTTTCTCCAGGTCTGGTCCTGAACCACTCAGGGCAGTGACCTCCAAAGAACCAGTTTCAATCTGGGAGATGCAGATGAACTCTAGGAATGTGCGTTAACAGGGCAGCCCTGACCCACAGTCATCTCAAGGAGGAGTCTGGGGGTATTGCTTTGATATCTGGTTTGCAGTTTTTGTTTTTCTGGAGGTTTTGAATAGGGTCTTGCCTGACAAAGTCTCCCTGCCCAGATTTCCCAGTGTGGAGAGTTCAGGAGAACACCAGCCACCACACCAGCTGGCAGGTCCTGTTTTGTGGCCTCTCCCTGTGGCAGCCAGGCAAAGCCTATGGATTCCTGGGACTGTTATCTATAAATCAGCAAATAAGACAGCCAAGGCTTCAAGGGAACTTGACTACATCAATGTAGTATGTGGCTACCTTACCAAAGCTTTGGTGATAACCTATGAGCTTTGTTACTGTGGTGCTTTGTAAGGAAGGGAGAACACCAATAAGCTGAACTATTCTTCAGAAGCCAGGTGGGGTACTATGAGTCTCTGAGGAAAGGACTTCAGCAGACTGGCATGCTGCATATCTGTAACCCAAGCCTGGGGAGGGGGAGGGGGCTGCAAAGGTGGCATGCTGCATGTCTGTAACCCCAGCCCTGGGGTTGGGGGTGAGTCACTGCAGTTAGAGAATTTTGAGTTCCAGAATAGCCTGGCATACAGAGGTTTTCAGAGAAAAGAAAAAACACAAAAGATAGATGACAAGATATGAGATGAGAAGGAATGGGAAGGAAGGGAGGGCAGGAGAAGTAACAGGTGGAGAGAGAACAAAAGGGAAAAGAAAAAGAGAGAGCTTTTGAACTGTTGCCATTCTATTCTATTCTATTCTATTCTATTCTATTCTATTCTATTCTATTCTATTCTATTCTATTCTATTCTATTCTATTCTATACTATTCTATTACCTGCTCATGACTCTTGGCGACAAGACCCAGCTATTGCCATGGCCATGGAGGCTCTCCACACACAGCTCACAATCAGGTGAAAGGTAAATGTAGCAGATACTTGGGAAAACAGATGTCATTTGTTTTTTTTCCTCTAAACTCATGTCACGGAGCAGGTGGGTTCCAAATGAAAGACCGGCGCTGAGACCCCCAGCTATGGGAAACCTCCAGGAATTCCTACTGCAGGATCCCCCAAAGGGCCCCAGTTCCTTCTAGCCTAAGAATGACTGCTCAGCTCTCAGAGCTACAGGGAGCCCAGTTTCTACTGTTTACTGCTTCAAAGAGCCCCGACACCCAAGAGTTTCACTATGTGGGTACACTGTGTACCCTCACTCAATCCTCAGCACAACATGGGGAGCTGGCACAAAGGCCATGCTCATTTTATGGACAGGACACACATACGTAATGGATGAACTGCAGAGCCAAGCAGAGGAAGAGCTGGCTCCCATTCTCAACATCAGGGTCCAAGGCCACTGAGCCCTTGGCAGTCCAGAGAACAAGGACACTGAGCGCTGGTGCCCCTCCCCACAGAGACGCAGAGGAAGCCCCAATCCCAATTAGATGCTGCAGTGCCTAAGTTTGGTTGTCAACCTGATTGGAACTTGGATCAGCTAAAAGACACCCCTGTTGGGAAGGACGGTTGGCTGGATGGTTAAGCACACTACCTGCTCCTTCAAGGACCCATATGGTAGTTCCCAACTGTCTACAACTCTATTCCAGAAGATCTGGTACCTTCTTCTGGCCTCTGTGGGCACCAGGTACACATGTGGTGTACAGATACATGCTGGCAAACATCCACATAAATAAAATGAAAATAAAATGTTAAAAAAAAGACATGCCTGGTCTGTAAGGGAAAGGCTGACACAGATGGAGAGCCTGCCCCAGGTGGACAGCACTGGAGAAGAACAGCGCTTCCTCCGCCTGCCTGCCTCTGCTGAGTGCATCCACCCTTATGCTGCCATCCTTCCACAGCACAAGAACTCAGCTTCCTCAGCTTTCCAAAATAGACTGAAGAGTAGACTCCCCAAGAATCTTTGATGTCTTTAAAACCAGATTGGGGACATCTGAGGAATCTAGCTTTGTGGGCCAAGCAGCTACTAGGTTCTCAGCTTCTCTGGGGCACCCATATGTACAAGTATATCTACTAAATCCCCTTTGTAGTACATATCCATTCTTTTGGTCCTGTTCCTCTAGAGAACCTTGCCCAATACACATGGAGCCTGAAAGAGGTAATAATTAGGCCCCAGAAGAGCAGTTACCCAAAGAGCCAAATCACATCACTTTCTGCCATGTGATCATGTCTCGGGAAGAAGGCTGTCTGTGCCTTGAACAGGACCCTTGGCAGAGCCAAGTTGGCTCCTGACCTCAGATCTATCAAACACACATCTGCCACTGAAACAGCTCAGCTTCAAGCACTCTGTCACAGTAGCCCACGGTGACAATGACAGAGCCAGTCAACAGAGCCTTACACTTTCAGGCCTCAGGATACTAAGGCAGGGTAGAAAGGCCATCTGTGGCTCCTGAGAAACATACCGGCACAATCAGTAAGGTAGAGAAGAAATTGCACAGGAACTCCAGGAGGAAGGGCTCCGACGGCCGCAGCTTCCCATCAATGCTTATCATCTTTGGGACTTCGGGAATGAGGCCAATGGCAGCTTTGAAAAAAGCATCAGCTGCAAGAGAAAAGTCAGAGGATGAGCATGTGAGAAGTTCAAGGCTGGGCTCTTCCTTGGACTGGCCAGGGGTCAGTATAAGGGTTGCATGGAAGTCAGGCAACCTTGAAGGTTCAGTTTAGCCAGTCAATCCAGCTGAAGGTTCTTCAAACACCATGGATGAGGCACTGCTGTTACTATAGCAACCAGGAAAATGTAGCTAAACAACCTTACATTGAAGGACTAAAACAGAGGGAAAACTTTTATAGACAGTCTAGAAAAAGGACTGAGGAGATCAGTGAAGTGCCCGCTGTACAAGCACGAGAGCTGTAGTGTGGGTGCCCTGTGCCCACACAGAAGCCGAATGCAGCAGGGTGTGCCATAATCCCTGCACCAAGGAAGCAAAAACAGGAGGATCCCTGGGGCCTAATGACCAGTCAGTCTAGCCAACCAATGAGCTCTGGGTCCAGTGGAGTCCCTATCTCAAAAAACAAGATAAAGAGAGAAGAAGCAAGATCTTGACATCAACTTCTGGCTTCCACACACATGCTCCAAAGAAGGTGCATATGCACACATGTGCACACACACACATAAACATGTACACGACACACACATATGCACACACATTAGTCACCTGAGCTAGGATCTAGCCTGGGTTGGATCAGTGACTGCTTATGTCCACAGGTATGAAAAAGCTGTCTGTCACCCAGGCCACTTCAAATATGGGAACTAAGGTGTGACATGAGGAAAAGCTCATTTTACTTCTGTGTAGCTGGAAGGCTCTAGAGTGGCTGGCAGAGCTACTGCTCAGGGCCTTGTCTAGCACAAAGAGACAAGCACTGAGCTAGGCACTGTGGCACAGACCTGTAACTCTGTGCTCAAGAGGGTGAGGCAGAAGGACAGGTGCTGTGGTGCAACCCTGAGATCCTATACTCAGGAGAGTGAGCCAGGAGGACCGTGAGAGCTAGGACAACTTAGTCTACGCAGGAATATTGTGCTAAAAAATAAACCAACACACATTAAGTTGTCTGAAGGAGTGGATGCATATACATGTATTCAAGTGCATGTGTGCACACGTGAGCATGCGCATGCACACACATGCAAGTACACACAGAGCTCTAGAGACTTGTAACCAAGTAACATTTCCAGAGACTTATATTAATTTCTTGGAAAATAAAGATATTTAAAGAGACATGAAATAAACTGTAAAGCAAGAGGACTTCCAAAGACAGGAGAAAGGAAAAAGAGGAGGGAGGACCGGAACCCTGGGCAAGGTAGAGACAAGACTTCTTTGTAGACCTGCCAAAGCATTGACCATGAGAAAAAGCCTTAAGGCAAAGCACTGGCCTGAGACATAAACCCTTCTACTGCTCAGCAACATCAAATGTGTTCACGGATCAGTTCATTTTCCACCAAAAAATGACTTCCAATGACATGCAAGAATGCTGCAGCAGGGTGCAAAAACCCGGGTTAAAGCAGCAACCTCAACTGCATGCCTGAGGGGCCGGCTTGATGGCAGATGTTGGCTTCCCAAGGAACAAAGGCTCATGGTTAACAAGAAAAGTGTGTGCCTGAACTTGAGAGGGCCTGTAACTTATCTTCTTTCTTCAAGAAAACATAACACAGCATGGAGAGGCTCATCATGAGCTTCCTCTGAAGGTGTGCTGAGTTCTGGAAGCTTCCCTGCCAACCTGGCTCCCACATCCCCAACTGCCTGCCTCTCTACATCCCCTAAGCAAAGGTCCTAAGCAGTAGGACCAGAAAAAGCAGCACAGGCATGCCAGTGGGCACTAGGGACATATGTCACAAAAGCAGCCAAAGGATCTATGAGTTAATTAGCACTACCGCCCAGGAGCCTGTTCAATGCACTGGTCTGGAGTGAAGGGAATGGCTGACCTCAACCATGTTGATGATAGAGGGAATATGGGGCTGGAAACAAGGAAGGCACTTCTGAATTCATCCCATTTCACCTTGTAGGTGTCTAAAAGGAGACTCTATTCTCCATTAGAGAGAAGATCTTTTTTTTTTTTTCCATTCTGCTAGAGTGGGGTGGCTAAGAAGGTTTACAGTATATTACTTCTCCCAACACCCTGACATAGGCAAGCACAGGAGAAAACAGCTTAGCTACCTGGGACTCCATATGGTTTGGCCTATGCACAAGCCAACTCCTCTCTAATATCGCACTTGGCAGCACACACACACACACACGCACGCACGCACGCACGCACGCACGCACGCACGCACGCACGCACGCACGCACGCACGCACGCACGCACGCACACCCTCTGAATGATGAACCCAGCAGCCAGTGGCAGACTCAAGCTCCCCCACCCCCATAAACCTTACTCTGAACAATGCAGTAAGTTTCTGCTGCCCTTAAAGACCCGGGGAGAGTTTTTCCAGTCTTACTTGAGGTATGTCCAAGCAGAGCAGGAGGGCTGATCTGGCCTGAGTTAGTTTTAAGTATATATGCAATAAGGCAAACTGTGTCCTTAAAGTGAATTTTCATGGGAATCCTATTTACTAGCCTATTCATACCTGGTCATGCAAGTGGTTAAAATCAAGTGCACCATGGGCAAGGGATATAAGATATATGTAGCAGAAAATGATTATATAACATATACTGCCCATCAAACTAGAGAACCACCCAAACTATGTTCTTCAGCAACTAAAATCCTCCTCTTGGACCCCATAAAAGGAAGCACAAAACAATAACTTAGAGTATCTCACTTACGTGGTCCCTGTCAGTCTTGAAGGTATATTCCATTCCAATCTGTACTATCATTTTTAGATAGTTTTATTGCTGCTTTGTGATGTATATGCAATTTTATCTCATCTCTTTCCATTTTTACGAGTGATTTGAGATTTTCATACAAAGCACTCTGATTATATTCACTGGCTCCCCAACTTTTCCCAGGTCCATCTCCACTTCTCTTCCCACCTGGCTTTGTGTCCTCTTTATTTCTTTAACGCATCAGGTACAGATCGGGCTGTCCGTATACTCTTGGATATTGAGCCTTCATTGGAGGATGGTCTACTCACCAGGGCCTCACCCTCACAGAAAACTGTCTCCCTTATTTCCTTCTTAAATAAAATCTTGAAATACTAGGCTCAGCCCCTGAAGGAGAAAGTGCTTAATATCACTGCAATGTGTATTTAAAATATAAGTGTCCGGGCTAGTGAGATGGCTCAGTGTGTAACAACATTTGCTGTGCAATCCTGCTTTCCTGAACTCCATTCCTGAAATCCACATAAAGATAAAAGAACAGAAAAGTTCTCAAGGGTGGTCATCTGATCTGACCTCCACACTTGTACTGTGACACACACAAACACACACACACACACACAGAGAGAGAGAGAGAGAGAGAGAGAGAGAGAGAGAGAGAGAGAATTGGATTTCAGGCCTGTTGCACAGGAAGAAATTTAATTTCAGGCCTGGTAGTATAATCCTGTCCAAAAGCCTATGGTTGGGGACGCCACAGACCCTAGGGTAGAATCTGTTATTGTTATTTTGTTAAATGGCTAAGCTGTCAAATTACCTTCTAAATAGTTACTTTATGCCCAAAGACCTTATTAATTTGATCAGAGAAGCTTCTTTTTTGCAGTGGAGAGATGCTTACGTAGCTATTCAGAGTGCTGAAAAGGAGCTGAGTGTTCCACCTAAATGAGAAGTCTATATTGACCCCCCCCTCCTCCCCTCGCCCACCAAGGCACAGGGAGCATCTTGGAAGAAGTGGCAGAAAGGACGTAAGAGCCAGAGAATGGGGAGAGGCCCTGTGAGGTGCTGTGTTCTGGTCATGGCATGGCTATCACAGTCAACACTCACAGCAGCTGTGTAGCCTGCACAGACCGGCAGAAGACCAATCCAGTCAAGATCCAGCACAGATGGGCCAACAGTCTCTAGGCCTGTGCTTTACTGAGAAGCTATCAGCGGCAGCTGACAGCTGCTGGGAGAGGTTCCCTGTGCTCTACTGGATTGCCCACATCTGTGGCCATATGGATAGCACTAACTAGACTTAGCAGGTTACCAATAAACAAACAAACAAAAGTGTGAAGTTGGATAGGAGGAGAGAAATAGGGGCATCAGATATGGTTGTATTTCATTGTATACATGCATGAAATATCAGAAAGAAAAAATTAAATATATAAGCAAATCTAGTCTAATGATTTAAAATAAAGTTGTATGTTATATATACTTGACTATAATAAAAGAGACAAAAGAGTCAAAAATGTCCTTGCCATCCCTGCTTCCCAGCACAGGCACAGGCTCGGGCAGGCGCCTAGATGCCACCACGTCTGGCTGTCTTGCAAGGTCCACTGTCCCCATGCCTGGTGACTCTGCTGCCCTGGAAACTTTCTGAAGATCATGAGCAAAACACTTCCCAGTGGGAACTGAAATTCTGCTCCAAGGGACATTTTATATTTATGTGTTTGTTACCAGTGGCCCGAAGAATGTGCCTATTATTACACCCCTCTAAAGTGGCTCCCGTCACTCACCCCACCCATTCCCTATTCTAATACAGGAACTCAACCAGTTATTTAAAGGCTTGGCACACATGGTTCCAAGGCAAATTCTTACTCCATTCCCAGAGGGCACACCCCATCCAAAAAATGTCTGGGAGACTTCTCCTTGTCAGCTTAGCAAACAGAACTCAATTAAAAAAAAAAAAAAGGCTGCAAGTGAGAACAGATTTTCCTCAGTCCAGAGTTTGAATGATCCTGTCAGCATCGTATTTCCTCTTTAAAAACAATAACCAAAAAACTGTAATATTTAAAATTTCTAACAGATGGGAGTCTTCACTATGTTGACCAAGCTATAACCAAACTCACAAGCTAAAACCATCCTCCTGCCTCAGCCTCCAGAGTAGCTGGGACTTTCAGATGTGCACATAGCTACTGCTTAAATCATCCGACACTTTACTCTGTAGCTATTAAAAGACACAGAAGAAACGTTTTCTAGAGAAAATAGATTGCATGTGATGTAAAAAAAAAAAAAAAAAAAAAAAAGATGAGGGACTGGAGAGATGGCTCAGAGGTTAAGAGCACTGACTGTTCTTCCAGAGGGTCTGAGTTCAATTCCCAGCATCCACATGGTGGCTCACAACCATCTATAATGACATCTGGTACCCTCTTCTGTATACTGTATACATAATAAATAAATCTTTTTTAAAAAAAGAAAAGATGAACATATAAAGGGAAGAATCAGATTTTCATTCATAGAGAATGTCATCCTAGGGCTGGGTGTGGCTCAGTTGGTGGAGTGTTTACCTAGCATGTATCAATCCCCAGCACTGCATAAACCAGGTGTGGTGGCACATGCCTGTAATTCCAGCACCCAGGAGGTGGTCAGAAGTTCAAGTTCATCTCGGGCTACATTCCAAATATGAGGCCTGTCTGGGACACATAAGACCCTGAGTCCTCCCGACAACTCCCTCCCCCAAAAAGGATTAAACATAAAAGGCTTCGCACACCTTCATTCGCACACAGTCAGTCTTCAGATATTCCCTGTCACCCATGTCATGCTTCCCTCCCCAGTTCCTCCTCGGCTACATGGTGAGTTCAAGGCCAGCCTGTGATACATAAGAACCTGGGTCCCTGCAGTCATAGAGGGGATGGGGAACAATGACACTAAATAACTACTGCAAGGCTGAGGATTTCGCTTAGTTGGTGGAGTGGTTCTGTAGCATGGGTCATCAGCACTATATAAAAGTGGGCATGGTGGCACCTGACTGTAATCCTGGCACCCTGGAGGTAGAGGCAGGAAGATCAGAAGTTTCAGTCATCCTTGACTATACAGTAAGTCTTGGGCTACACTGGGCTACATGAGACCCTCCCCCCCAAAAAATTATTGCTGTAGAATAATCCTGTACACTGTGAAATGCGTTGTTCTCATTGTTAATGAAAAGCTGATTGGCTGATAGCTAGGCAGGACTTTAGGGGCAGAGAGAAGGCTGAGAAGAAGGGTAGAGTCTGAAGGTCTAGAGCCAGGCTGGAAGAAGCAACATGGGAAGTTCATAGATGAGGTAAACGAGCCTCAGCAAGGACAGAGATGAATAGAAATGGGTTAAGAGCTGGATGAAGACAAACCTAAGCTATCAGCGGAGCATTTACAATTAATACTAAGTCTTTGGGAGCGGGTGCCGAGACTCAGAGAAACTCTGCCCACGGTATATAGAAGAAAAGAACTGAGAAAAAAAATGTCCTCTTAATGACAAGTTTTTGGAGAAAAGGGATGAGAAGATACAGAAAATATTACTGGAATCTCTTCTTTCTTTTTTTGGTAGTACTAGAGATTGAACCTAGAACCTAAGACATGCAAGACTGCTATTCTTTGCATCCTGTTTAGCAGAATCCATGAGTCCCAGGCTAGTGAGACCCTGCCTAAAAAAGTAAGGTCCCCATCTCCACATGCAGGTATACACACAGGTGCAGGTACACACATTCATGTACATTCATGTACACACACACACACACACACACACACACACACACACACACACACGCACGCACGCACGCACGCATGCACGCCTGATCCTGAAAACTTGATGTATTACAACCAAGATATGCAGTGATTTTGGCAAGGCCACGTGGTTCAGAAGCCAGCTGGCCACCAAGGTCTAATCCTGTCCCTGCCACTCAGTGCTTGTGTAAGAGAAACTGTCCTTAAGGCAGTTAAGTTTGAAGACATAAGGGCCACGATTTCAATGATGCCAAAATACAACAAGTTTTACAGAAGTACAAATGCCCAGGGACAATTAAGAGGCATATTCATTCTGGCTTAATTGTTACCAATGACAGCTTAATATAACCTTGACTTCACCACATGGATTTGGCACCATGCCCTTTCCGTTCACACTGGACATCAATATTTAATGTGACGGTCTGCTGGAGACATATAAATTATTTGCAATTTCATCAGCACCAAACCAAAGTTCTTGGTGTCTATCTACTCTCTTCCTCTCATCCCAGAGTGCCAAGGGCTAAGCATTGAGCCAAGGCTGCTCAGCTCAAGTCACCTCCTATTTGTGGGTCAGGGTAGGGGTAAGACTTTCTGTCCTCCCTGCAAGGCACTCAGGAGGCTGTGCATTCTGTCCACAAATAGCAAGCCTAGTTTTCCCTAAGCTCTGGAGATTAAGTATTCCCTGTTCCTTAATTATGATTCACTTTTTTTTACATAAATTTATGGAGCCACAGGATGGTAGATTATGCATGTAACCTCAGCACTTGGAACTGGAGCTCAAGGTCAGCTTTGGCTATAGAGCAAGTTTGAGGTCAGCCTAGACTGCTGAGACTCTGTCTCCAAACAAACAAACCAAACAAGAAAACCCAAACAGACCTGAGGAAATGAGTCCTCAAGTGCTTGTTATGTAGTGTGCAGACTGGAGTTCCTGCACCCACATAAAGCCAGCATGGTAGCATGCTTGCTCCAGTGTTAATTGACAAAAGATCATGTTTCAAAATAAGAAGGTCTCCTGACCTCTAGAAGTGCACCATGGCATGTATGCACCTGCACTTACACACAGATATGTATACATACACCATATATACATAAAGATTTTTTTTTCAGAAATCTGTCAAATGGTCAATCTACAATAAGAGTTCTTTAGCACCTTATACATCTAGGATTCAGAAGGAAAGTATGTGTTGATACAAAGGGACTGTTCTTTACAGAGTCTCCGTGTTAGGTGAGGTCACATGACAGGATGCCACAGGCAAACCACAGGCCTTAGTCTCTTCACCTACAAAATGAAGATAAGCTAGTACTACACACAGGATGAAATGACCTGTATGTTGAGAGTTCACTGCCCTCCACAGTAAGGCCTCAATCTCACCTTCTGAACTCTACCTCCTCACCTCTGAGTCTGAGGCCAGCCTGCTCTACACAGTAAGTTCCAGGATAGCTAGGGCTCCACACAGAAAACTTGTCTCGCCACCCTCTCCCATAATAAACAAAAAAGAAACTGTTATCATGCAGTTACCACACACTTGTGAAGCACCTGCAGAGCACATGTGATGGAGATGATGCCAAGAGCCCTTAGCAAACAGAGAGTAAGGCCTCCGGGCTTGGTGACCTTGAGAAGGGGAAAGACTGGGCAGCAACAACCTATTTACTACTTAATGACAATGGAAGCAGGAAGTCAAAGGAATGTCTTAAAGACAGACCTGGCCTAGCTTTTGTGGGGGGTGGGGCTGAGTAAGGCTTTCCAGAGAAAGGGCTGAGCTCTATCATACAAAAATTAAAAAGGACAATGAAAAAGTTAAAAAACTCCCCTGAGGGTGGGGTAAGAGAAAACAGAATACACTGTGTACATGCATGAAGGGGTCAAAGAACAAATTTAACTAATAAGAACTCTTGAGGAAAAAGAAAGAGGCCAGAATTATAAGACCAAGCATGGTGTTTCCTCCTGTGGAGCAGGCCCTGGAGCCCACATGTAGCAGCCACGCCACAATTACACATGTAACCAGTCAATACCTCAGCACACACAGTCCAATGCTAGGCAGGACCACTGAGGTCCTTTCTCCTACATAGAACCTTCTGGCACTATGGAAGCTAGCCAGCAAAAGGAAGTTCCCAGGTCAGTTTGAGATTGGTTTCTTGGTTCTCTACAGCCAAAGTGTGAAGTGTCTTCAGCAACAGTTTTTCCATGAGATTACAATGAGTAAAGAAGGGCAATGGCAAGAGCCTGTGCTATTTTAGAGACCTCCCAGCCCTCCCTAAACAGTAACTCCTAGGGAGGCAGCCTATGCACCGCGCTGTAATTTTGATTAAATGACACAAATCTGGGATTAGTATTGCCCATTCATGCAAGGTGATTCACTGAAATTCTTTTTTTCAAAACATTACATTTTGAACTTAGATTACTAACTAGTGGGTCCCAGTTAGCCTGCACACTATCCTCTCTCTTCCCAATAATCCAAGCACAAGCCCACAGTGAACGTGGATATGCAAACACCACTGGGTAGGCTACACAGCCCAGGGTGGTATTGCTGGGTCACTTGGCAGTTTTATTTTTAGTCTGTGAGAACCCTCCAGACTGATTTCCCAAGCAACTGCATTAGTTTACACAACCAACAACAGTGTATAAAAGTGTTCTCCTTCTGCCACACCCACACTTTCAGCATTTGTGGTCAAAAGCCCATTGCTGGGAGTCACGGGCCCTAAGGTAGAGCCTGCCATTGTTATTTTCCTAATGATCACATAGTCAGATTATAAATTTCATGTTTACACCCATGGACCACAGCCACTCTCAGTCCTGGTCAGAGAAGCTCCCTTCCTACTGTGGGCAGCATTCAATGCAGAAAACCATCCACGTGCTGAGAATAAGAGGCTGTGCTATCAGCACAAATGGGATATCTACATCAGTACCCACCCTCATCACCACAACCCCACTAAGGCTCAGGGAACACTGATGGAAAGGAGGTGGATAGAATGAAGAAAACCGGCTCTCCCTCCCCCAGCAATCGGCCAATAGCTACAGGAGGGACTTCGCGCCTCCCTTCTCTACCCTGAGTTTTTCTCTGGCTTGGGAACAGGTATGTGTTGTGAATGTGAATGCTGTCACATCGCTAGGAAATCATATGTACAGCTGCACTGTTGTGTCTGGAAAACAGTTTCCTTGTAGTCCTCCATCACCTCTACACTCTGCCCTCTGGCCCACAATAACTCCCGAGCCTTGGGAGGAGAAAACATAATGCACACACTCAGTGGATGGCCACTACCCAAAGTATATTGGCAGCACAAATTGGACTTGATAGTTTTTAATAAAATAAGAAGCAAGAGGGTATAGAGTTATCTGGGTGTGATGGATCCGTGAGGTGTTAGGTGAGGGGTGTGGATATAATCCAAATACATTGCACTTAGAAAGAAGGGGAGAATAGAGGACACTAGGGTTAAAATACACAAAGTTAAAAAATGCATTGGGAGGAATGCTATGGGATGCTGTCTTCCACATATGACACAGTAGGCTTCCCATTTTCAATGGGTGCCCCACACCATACACACACGCTCCAGTGGGCATCCACACCATGCACACATGAACAGCACCAACTGGACTCTGGGTTAGCAAAAATGAAGACATAAAATTGGAAGATAGACATGTTGTGCGAGACATAGAAGAACACTGTATAGCTGCATGTCCTGAGGAATAAAAGAAAATTTTGAAAATAGAAATAAAACTACAAGAAAGGAAGAGAGCCCTGAGAAGAAGAGAGACACTGTCAACAGAGAAGATAACAAGCCACTCTGCTCGCCACCCGGGCCTTCCTTGTTTCCTCATTCTGTTACATGACCTGCTCAGTCTCTGATTCGAGGCCCAATTCATCCATTTAATCTTGAAAGTGGATTTCCCACAGACTCCAGGTTTTGCATCTGAGAAATCAGTCTGAAGGGTTGGGTGTAGAGGTGCAGGCCTATAATTCCAGCACTTTGGAGTCTGAGGCAGGAGGATCAAGTTTGAGGCTAGCCAGGGAGGGCCATATAGCCAAGACTGTTGAGCTAGAGAGGGCCTGACACAGACTGAGATAGATGGAGGAAAGAAGAAAGAGAGACGAGAGAGAGCTTCCCTCTCAAAACTGCAAAAGCACAGCACTGGCAATGTCACACCATGCTTGGAGACTCCAACTCTGCAGCTATTGTGTGCCGGTGGTCCAGCGCTCAGGGCATGATGTCAATTATTCCCAACCGAGACCTATCATCGCCTCTGCTTTGTACATGGATAAACTGAAGCACAAAAAGGCCAGCTTGTCCAAGGGCATCTAGTTCCCTAAGTGGCAGAACCAGGGTCAGAGCCACTGTATTCTGGAAACTTGAAAGCCACCATCAACCAGGGCCTCAGTACACCCTGCTGGTGGCCGAACACTGGCAATTGATCTCACTTCTCCAGACCTTTGCTCAGACCCTTCCCTCCATCAGAAGGCTGAGTATTCCTTCCCTCACCCTTCCCGTGTCCTCCTTATAAAAACACATGCACTTCTGAGCCCCTGACAAACAAAGACAAGAACCTATCTAGAGTAGGCAAAGACAAGGCACACAGGCATTCCTGGGCCACTTCTAGGTGGGAAACACTGATGTGCAAGTCTTGTGGCTGCTCAGTGCTCCTGGGTGACAGGCAAGAATATTTGCAGTAAGTGTCCACAAACAGATGGAACTCAGCCCTTTCTCTCATCCTGAGCTGGCCTGCAGGGGGTTTAAGACTCTGAACTCAGCCCTGGCCGAAGCAAGCCTGAAAACAGAGATGTGATGAAGGCAGAATGAAGGCAAGCCAGAGACTGACTGAGAGGAGGGTGGCACTTTGGAGCCAGCTGGGAAGGGAGGATGTTGGGGGATACAAACAAAAGTAACCAGCTCCCACGAGCTTCATATTTAGCTCTTTCCTTCTCAGCAATTGGCTCCATTATTTATTTGGCTAGTGACTGCTCTGTGTGGCTTTCAAAACAACAGTGATGGGCTTTTGGGGTTTAGTGCGATTGCATTTAGACTCAAGCAAAAATCATCAGATGAATTTTTAAACATGAAGCAGATACCACATTGCTATCTATGCCCAGCAGTTGCTTACACTCAGAGTGAAGGCCCAGCAGCCTGGAGTCTGACACTGGTGCTGTGTTCAGCCCTGCATAGGAACCAGGGCTGAGTTCACGACCCTCCCTCTGTCTCACCTCTCCAACACCCTCCTGACACTTAGAAGAGGTCTCTCAGGTATACTACAGAGAGAGTGGCGTTCTCTCTCTCTCTCTCTCTCTCTCTCTCTCTCTCTCACACACACACACACACACACACACACACACACACACACACACACACACACACACACAGAGCAGGGTATGTGCTATCCAACGATTAGATTCCATTTCCAACTTCTGTGTGTCCGGTGCTCAAACACATAAACAAACAAATAGAAGTAATAAAAAACAACCCTAAACCTGCTGTGGTGAAGCAGCCTTAACTTCTCAGGCTCTGTAGGCTTCCTAGCCCAAGACGTCTGGCTCCCAGCCCTAGCCTGGAATAGACTGTAGAAGGTCAGGACAGAAAATGTCTCACTCCTCCATCTGTCTCCATCTGTGTCTGTGTTGCCTGACTCCATGTTAAAAATATTCACTAAGCCAGGCAGTGGTGGTGCACGAAATTAATCCCAGTACTCAAGAGGCAGAGGCAGGCAGATCTCTGAGTTTGAGGCCAATCTGGTCTACAAAGTGAGATCCAGGACAGCTAGAACTGTTATACAGAGGAGCCTTGTCTCAAAAAAACTAATAATAATAATATTCCATGACTGCTTTGTTTTCCCACTTAAAGACACCTCTCACTGCTCACAGGGATGTATGGTTGAGTCAGACATCCTAAGTCACAAGGGAGCATCACGGATAGGCTGGCATGCTTACCTTGTGAAAGGCACTGGTTGGCCAGGGCAACCTGACCAGAGTGCAGGTAGAGGTTGAGGCGGGTGAAGATGCCCACCAGGGAGGGGATGGTGATGAAGCAGTAGGCAACACAGGCCTAGAGAGAAGGAAGATGTGCATGGTTAATCAATATTCTCATGTTCACCCAACATGTGTTTCCAAGTAGATACATAATACCTATTCACTTTCTTCTCAACACACACACACACCCCATCAATCCCAGTTCTGATGAGGCCTGAGAAGTTGGAAAAAGAAAAAAGAACAAAGAAGAAAATCTCAAAAGTAATTCTTCATCACTGCACTTATTTATACATAGACACACCTCTGTGTGGGCAATGGAGGAGCCTACTGCTCAGGAACATGGAGCTAATAAGCAGCTCAGCTGAGTAGGCTAATGAGTCAGAGATGCACGACTCTAAGGACAGAGGCAGGAGGTAAAGAGGCAGGGTGGACGCCTCCCTGTCACAATAGTCAATTGGGCGTGGTTTCATTTTAAAAGATGGGGGCACTGCCACTCCACTGTGATTTGGAGCGTCAACTCAAGTTGCTGACATTTGGATGTAGCTTTGACTTGGATATAACCCTGACCAAAACCAAAAACTATACTAGGTCTTCCAGTTATAGGCATGAAGAAATTATGTGAAAATTATATTGCTAAGAATAGATTTTATATTAGAGAAAATTCAAGGGAATGCAGATTGTACAAAGAAATACAAATGCTTCTCTTGACCACCTCAGAACACACAGAGGGTGAATATCCTTTATCTGAAGTGCTTCTGGTTTCAAAGAATTTTGGATTTGGGAACGTTTGTGTATATAATACATTGTGCAGTATCCTATGGAGGGGACTCCAAGTCAAAACATGGAATATGTCCTCTATGTGCTTTATACATGCAGATCAGAGGTAAGTGCACGCAGCATTTTCAATAACTTTATACATGAAACACAGTCACAGAGCTGTCCATTTGTGGAATCACAGCAAGTATCAGATTTTGGAATGTCTTAAATCTGGAGATTGGAGATGTGTGATTTGTACTAAAATTTAGGCTTCTTGGACATTTCTTTGGAAAACAATACAAAAAAAAAATTGAAAACAATACAAAAGCTGATTCGATTCCTAGGGAAAAACAAATCTTGAAAATCTAAAGCTACCCTTTTCATGACACATTTAGCTTTCCCTGGGAACAGCCATTTAGCAATGCACAAACTCAAAAGCCCACAGCAGCTCGGCCTCTGGAGGCCTTATCTTTAGAACACACCCGGACGAACGCAGCCGTCTTTCTGGAGTGGTTCCCCTTCACGACTTTTCTCGTTTCCATTGCCAACCGGTTCACACTCTAGATTGGTGAAGAAATAAGAAACAGAAATGGGAAGGAATGGATCAAGACCTGAAGTCACACCTTCCAGAGATTAGAATGCAGGCTCCTCGAACATCAATGCAGACAGGCAAACACTAGCAAGACTAACCAGCTGGCCCCTTGCACTGGAATACTAAGATGGACAGGCAGGTTGGGCTGGAGCAAACAGCTCCGAGATAGTAGAACATAGGCACTCACTGTGCTAGTCACACCTACCAATGAGCACAAGTTAACATTTTCCTGGTTTAATGAATAATCAGGGTTTGTTTACCCCATTTCCAGAAGTCTCACATTCTAAGCACAAAATCTTAGGGAAACTTTCAAACCCAAGAGTAGACTGATCAATGAAACTACACGATGATAATACTAACAGCAGTAACCACTGCCATGCTGTGATACACACCACCAGCTCATTTGATCCTTACAACTCTATGAGTGGGCACCATGACAAACCCCTCTTTATAGATAAAGTCTCTAGACTTAGGTCTTAGAATGATTTGTGCAAAATAACATACTAAGGAGGAAATAAGTGCATACAAAGTGTTCTTCCTCAATAGATAAAAAAATCGATTAACAATAATAATGGAAGTTTTGGTTCCCAAACTATGTACCATGGCATCATCAGGGACCTACAATCAAGGGAAGATGTTAAGAAATAGCAATTGTTAGACTCTGTGCAAAATACTGGTATGACTTAGCTTGTGACATCGCTGAATTACATCCCTTATAGCCATTTCTGCGTAACTGGACTTTGTGCAGCTACAGTGATAAAAAAGTTGAGGGTTAGGGAGAACAGAAAATAAGGGCAGTGGTAAGTGATCTGATTCCAAAGCTAGGACCATGAAGTGCCTGATTCCAAGGCTGGGACCATGCCGGTACCTCATCAGGAAGGAAGTGATTACAAGTGGCATGCTTTTGTCTTTTTTGCTGGATACAAGGATAGAACCCAGAGTCTCACAAATCCCAGATCCTGCCACTGTGCTCTACATCCAGTCTATAACTATATCATTTAGAAATTGTTTTTAAAAGAAAATAAGAATGTTGTTTTCTTTCAATTTTTACACATATATATTATTTTACTTTTTCTGATGTTTCTCGAGATGTTAGCTGCTTAATAACAAGCAGAGCTGTTATTGTTTCTTTTGACTTAGGGGTCAGCAAGTCTGTGGAGAGCAGCAAACCTCTGGTTAGACAGGGCCTCGGGTCACCTGCCCATCAGTGGAGTGTGCTGCAGACCACTTTACTCTTGCAGAAATGAGAGCGTGTAAATTTCTGAGAAGGGGAGGTTTACTCAGAAAAAAAAAAAAAATCAATGAATCATAAAGAGAAAAAAAAATGACTAAGAGAACTCAAAGAAATAAGCAAAGCCATGGAGTTGATTAGTCCCGGAAGAGCATGGTGCTTGAAGAAATCAGACTAAAGCTACTTGACCCCAGCAATGGGGGGGGGTGTTCAGCGGCAGGAGGATCAGGAGTTCAAAACCAGCCTCAGCTACATAGTAAATTTAGGGTCAGCCTGGACTACATGAGACCTGGTCTCAAATAACTAAAAGAGCACCCCCCGGTTGGGCCTACTATGTGGCATAGTGACAGCCAATCAACAAGAAAGCTTACATGAATCAGCTGCACAAGAACAGGTTCCAGGTTGCAAAACATCGACCTGGATTCAACGTAAAAGCTGAGCTGCTGTTCAAAATCACGGCCAAAGGAGACCTGGAATTAGAAAGAGAGAGAGACACTAAAAGGCAGTATTGTTATTAGTGGGAAGATAAACATGTGCATGAATCGTGTTTGCCCACACATTCATGCACGAACACGCACGTGTACACACAGACATATACACGTTCTCCCCCTTTGTCCCTGACTACAAAGGTCTCATATCACTTCAGCCCACGTAAAATTGAAAGATCGCTGAGAAGCCCGGCTCTGTGACAAGAACAAGAAGTCCAAAGGCGCAGGGCAAAAATAGAAAGTTTCCAGTCTACCAAGGAAAGGAAATCATGGAATTTTGTTGTTGGCTGTGGCCTTTCCACAGAACATAAATTGGGTCCCTGGGAGCCATTTGTCAGAAGGGTTTCCCTGATGCAGGTCACACCCTACTGTTTCTTGATGAGGATCGACCTCTGCAGCTAAAAAGAAGTGTCTCCAGCTTAACCCCTTGGTGCCTCTTTCCTTGTCTTTATAAAAAGCTCAACAGAAGGAAAAAGCTCGCTGCTCCTGAGATCAGTTTGCACAGAGCTTTGCTATTCCCATAGTAGGTGTGAGGCTCACATCTTATTCCCCTAGACTCAGTGGCATTCAGACAAAGGCTGAAAAAGATAAATTGCTCCTGGTCAGCATGCTGTGTAAGCCAAGGACAAAGGTGAGACACTTGGTAAAATCCCCAGCTCCATCTCCTACCTGAGAACAGAAAGGTTGATTGTGAATTTCCATCAAAATTGATGGTACCCAGAGAACCAGTGGGCAGCTTGACTCTTGATTGGACAGGCCACCATTTTACAGCTGTTATCAGGGGACTTCATCATTTCTACCTCAGTCAGTTTGGAGTCTGATGTTTTATTACAATAGACAATTCCAAGCCAGGTATGTGATATGCATCTATCACCCTGGCTACTGAGGTGGAGGATTGCTTCAGTCCAGAAGTTCAAGGTCAGTCTGGGCTATATAGTAAGACTTGACCTCAGTAACACCCAGAATTAAGGCAAAGATGAGCTGGGACACCAAATGGCAGGATGTTTGCATAAAAAACTGAAGCGATCGTTCCCACTGCGAGACTTTGGACTCTTCCTGTCAGGAGGTGGGGTCTCTTCATCTCCCCTCTCTTATAGATGACCCCGTGTCTCACTTTGACCAAAAGAATACAGCTGAGGGTCACTACATATCTAATGGTTGGCTTCCCAAAGCCTTGAGCATCCATATTGTAACCTCATGAAAGATGGCACCATGGGAGACGTCAAAACTAAGACAACTAGATGACAAGACATGAGTGGACAGAAAGAAGCTACTTGGAAGCCATCCTACAGCAGCCATGTGAGCTGACATCCTCTGAAGCCTGGACAACCAGCCAACCCATGGACGTACAAACTAAGAAAACAAGGCAATGATGGCTGCTAGGCATGGGAGAGTCAGCTTCCACAGTAAATAATTCCATACCCATCCTCATGCCGGTAACACAATTAAAAACCAAAGAAAGCAACTAGTCTATGCCACCACAGTTCAGGTCAACCACCAAGTAGATAACAGAATGCGTGTAGGTGTGCCCGTGGCCTTGGTTCCGCCACCACCTGACAAGCCACACAACAGCTGCTTCAGGGACTTGGCTCTCCACCCTTGGTCTTCATGATTTGGATCACCTCTCAGGCCTCCCATGTTGTATGGTTAATCATGACTGTCAACTTCATAGAGTTTAGAATCACCAGGGAAACAGGCCTCCAGCCATGTTTACCAAGGATTATCTAGACTGGGTAAATTAAAATGAAAAGATCCACCGTAAATATAGGTGGTACCATTCCTTGGGCTGTGGCCCCAGACAACAGAAAAAGGAGACAGCTTGCCAAACACAAGCACCACCCCCTCCTGCCTTGGTGACATCACTACCTCTACACCCTTCCTCACTTAAGTTGTCTCTGTCAGGCATTTGAACACAGACAGGAGAAGAATAACTAAATCACAAATTAATCCAGAGCTCTAATCCCAGAAGCGGTGGGAGGCCATCTTGGTAGGCTACAGGGTCAGCGGTAAGCCTGTTCCCGACAGAAGGTACTGGAAGGAGAGTGGGACCAAAATGCCATAGATGGGAGGTCCTGGTGGCAGAGGAGAGCCCACTCTCCAGGGGCTTTCATCTACATTTTCCCTGCCCCAACCCTCCCCCACTTTAACTTTTCCCACAGTCAGCCTCTCTTGGTTCTCTTTGTCCCCACGGGAGTCTTGGCAATCGTAAGAAATTTCTAATTCTATCTTATCTCAGTAAAAATGAAAAGCACTGGGGAATACAACGTGAGTCACTCCACAAAGAGGACATAAACAATGACATCATGTTTCCAAGTGAACTGAAACTTCGTTCCCACAAACTTACCATTTTTATAAATCCATTGATCAAGTGGGCCAGCATCCTTTTCTCGTCCTCAAGAGTGAGAGCACTAGAATCAATAATGGTGCATAATTAACACGGAGGCAGCCGCTGTAGCCGCCTGAAGAGAAAAGCACCAGAAGCAGGCGGTTTAGAGTGACGCTGCTGTGCATTTTCTAGACGAAGAATCTCCCGACAGGCTGCTTGTCTATCTTTAGATATAAGTGTTAACCAAAGGGAACATAATTCAAGTGTGTGTCTCTTCTCTCTGAAGATGCCATTCTCAAGACATGGTTATCAACAGCACTAAAGAAGGCAACTTGCTCTTCTTTAGGATTCTGACAGTAAGTGCTTACATCAGAGTTGGCACTTCAGAGAAAACCTGGTGTCCTTATTTTTAAAATTTTCTACCACACATCAAAGAACTTTCTTTTTTTTAATTTTTAATTTTCTTTTCTTTTTTCTGGAGACAGGGTTTCTCTGTGTAGCCCTGGCTGCCCTAGAACTCACTCTATAGGCCAGGCTGGCCTCGAACTGACAGAGATCCATCTGCCTGCCTCCTGGGTACTGGGATTAAACACCTGTGCTACCACCACTGCTTATCAAAGAACTTTCTAGTGAACACCCACACTTGCCATCAAGCTTCTACCATCGACACCTATCCCCACCTCCCTCCATCAATCCACCTTACTTTTGAAGATGTCTGAAAATATATCTCACTTGTATTTTTGCAGAGCATTTAACATAAATATAAATTTCACTTGCTGAGTCTAGTTTGATTATACTATTTGAATAGTTTCCCAAATTTATTTTTAAAGTTTGTAAAAGTTGGGGGTTGGTGATTGAATTCAGTGGTAGAATGATTGCCTAGCATTGTGCAAGGCCATGGATTTAATCTCTAGGAA